>PVIJ01013319.1:0-45628 GCA_004024925.1 Scalopus aquaticus
GACGCGAGTTCGGCGCCCGGCCGGGGAGAATCCCACATGGTGCGGCAGACCTCTCCTGCCTCGCCCGCTGCTCCCCTCAGCAGTGTACTTCTGATCTGCCTGTTCTGCTCCCCATTCTGTCTCTGGTGAACTCTCTCGCCGCCCCACGCCTCTGGCCTGTACCCCCAGCTTGTATGTATAAATAAAATTAAAAAAAAAATCTTTAAAAAAAATTAAAAAAAAAATAGTGCTGCAATAAACATAGATCACACATCTTTAATTTTAAAGATGATACTCTTGACTTTCTATGTGAACGGGCCATAAAAAAGGACAAAATGATAAGGGATATATTGACACAAGCTGGTGACCATCTACCGGTATTAACTATTCTAACAAATTTGCCTAATAGATAAGGATAAAAATATGCATTTTATCAGTAATGTAATATTTTCAGAGAGCACAAGAAGTACTAAGAAAATTCCTGGCAGTAAAGAAATGCATATTATTAACTTTACCATTTAATTCCTCTACTGCTCAGCAGGGCAATGCTGATACAAACAGAAGCAAGCTAAACTAATAATTTAAAAATATATATTTATAGTATAAATGCAAGTGTTCCCTGTAAAATGAAAGTATACTGGGGGGTGGGTGGGAGGGAATGGTTCTTTTCTCATCTATTTGAAAGCCAAATTGTCATTTCTATGATTTTTCCTCAAATTGTTATCTTGAAAAATATCTAAACCTATTTTTTTAAAAAGGGGAAAGAATAGAATTTAAACACCAGCATATCTTTCATCTAATGTCACTCATTGTTAACATTTTGTACCATTTGCCACCTCCTCCTCCTCCTTCTACACTCTGTATACCTCCCCCAGAAACACAAAAAACAATTTCAGAGTAAGATTCAGGCATCACAAAACTTCACTCATACATAATGTATCAGCATGTATCTACTAAAATAAAAACATTCTCCTAACACAACCACAAAACCATTATCACACCCAAGAAATTAACCCTCTGTGAGCCAGGAAATACAGTCATCACCATTTACTACCCAAGTGTATGAAACGTTTATATTTTGCATATTTAGGGCATTTTATGAATATTTTACTGATATAATAATAAAAGGACAATGAAAAACAACATATTAGAAATTTAATAAAATTTTCAACATTCAAGTTCATGCCATATTTTTCTGTTTTGAATATGCCGGAAGTAGACAGTTGCTTACCAAATGTCATTTATGAACCTATGACATATTCACTTTGTAAATACTGATTACAGGTGCCAAATACATCTCTAACAAATTCTAGATTATCAGTGCTCTGGTTCTTGCAGTATCAAAACATAATAAACATTCCATATTTCTAAAATACCTTTTAAACATTATAGCTATCATTATTCTTTTTCTCCTGCACTTGCAATTTCAAAACATTTTTGAAAATGCCAAATGGCTCAAAATTTTGTCAGAGGAGTCATCTTTGCTCCATAATTGCAAAATGCTTACATTTTTAGATTTATAAAAAATAATTAAAATTCCCAATGCAATAAATATGTTCATGGCTACAGCATCTATTTCCTTCCCATGGTAACTGTGTGAACATACTTCTCTTAGGCATTTGTCAACTGAAGAAGCACATCAGATATATTTTGATGTATCATGAAAGGTGAAAAAAAAATCAACCGTCATATTCGTAAAACAGGATGGTTCTGATTCTTGCCGTAAAATGTGATGGAATGAATTCTTTCCTGTTGAATGACTAACTGGATTTGAATACATTATCTCCATAGACGCATTTTGTTCACCATCAGCTCTTAAGTTTGAGAAAATTCACCTAAGACATTAGTTTATAACAAAATTTTTTTTTGTTTTTTTTATGCATACAAGAACTGGGGTGTAGGCCAGAGGTATGGGGTGGTGAGAGGATTCACCAGAGAGAAAGTGGGGGCAGAACAGGCGGACTGACTGAAGTACACTGCTGAGGGTGCAGTGGGATAGACAGGAGAGGTCTGCTGCACCATGTAGGTTAGCTCCCTGGCTGGGGATTGAACTTGTGCTACAGCAGATGTGGATAGCTTCGTAGTGTTGAGATAGAACCCCTTGTACTACCAGGAAGGCCTCATCACCTAAGACATTAACTTTTATAGAAATCTAAAAAAGCAAATTTTTTCTATAAAGGTCAGATATTTTAGACTTTGCAAATCAAACCACCTCTGTCTCAACTATTTAACTCTGCCTTTATAATGGGAAAGTAGCCATAGACAGACAATATGTAACTGATTGGGCATGACTTTTCCCAAAAAACTTTACTTATAAGGCAGGCAGCAAGCTGGCCTGCTAAACATGCACCTTAGAGGTCATCATCTAATGATTTATATTCTGAGACATCCTCTATACGATAAATTTGATCATCATTAAAATTCAGTGTACTGTTAAATGCTCAACTTCTAATTTATCTATTATTTTTAAAAATTTTTCTGTCAAAATGAAAATATTTTTTAAAGTCTTTGCCATTGTGGGCTGAAAATTTAAAAATTCTAAATTTCCAATTAATTGTGTTCAATGAAATTTTAACAAAACACAACTACAAAAATACATGGCTCCAAATTTCTTTTATACCTTCTTCAGAGATGATGTAATACTCTTGGGTAAAGCAATAAGAAATCTGAATAACAAAACAGCAATCACGTGAGGTATGAAATTACTCCCCTAAATCATATACAATGTTGCAAACCAATGTAAATCCAATCAAAAAAAAGTTACAGAAAAGAAAAAAAAATGATCATGTATTTCACAACTACAACATTCTTCTGTTTTCTTATTATTATCATCTTTTTTTCTTTTAGCTTAATTGGGAATAACCAATAAGTAAAGATGAAGTAATTTCTAGGATGATGAAGCAGCAAAATGTTTCATGATAGAGAAAAAAAAATATTTTTCAAGATTCCTTTAAAGGGCCTCCCTGGTGGCTTCAGGGTTAAGTCTCAGAGCTGTCACTACTATGGCCTGAGTTCCACACCTGGCCAGGGAGCTGACCCACATATGTCGCAGCAGACCTCTCCTCTCTTGCCCACTGTTACCCTTAGTAGTGTATTTCAATAAATCAACCTGTTCTGCGCCCTACTCTGTCTCTGGTGAATCCTCTCAACCCTTGCACCTCTGGCCTACACCTCAGTTCTTCTATGCAAGAAAAAAAATTTTAAAAACCCTTTAAAGTAGCTTAGATTTGTAAACTTACACAATAGTTGCAAGTACTGTTATATTTTTACAAATAAGCAAATTTTCCTTTGACGTTTTAAGACACACTACTAACAAAACTCCTACAAACTAAACTTAAAAGTTAATTTTGAGTAAAAATGATCTTGGTGGTATATCAAGGTTTAAACATATCATCAAATATCCACAATATCCTTGTTTTGGTTTGTTTTTTTGATACAGGATTCAATCAAGGTTCACACATAGCATTTGTCTGCCATCAAGAACATTTCCTGCTCTTCTATCTTTTAAAAACATCTCTCATGACAGTGTTTTAAAAATCTAGACCACTTGCCTTGTAGAATGTCTACATTCTGTATTTCTGTGATTGATGATGATTCTGATCAGGACCTGCTACATAATTTTTGAGCCAATGGTTAAAAAATTAAGAATTTCAATTCATAGGGCATTACAAAAGACTCTGAATAGCCAAAGTAAGCCTGACCAAAAAAAAAAAGGAGGAAGAATGCTGGTACCTCACTGCCAGATTTCAAACTATACTACACAGCCATAATAATCAAAACAGTACAGTACTGGGGGGAAAAAAGACACACCGATGGACTAGAATTAAGAGTCCAGAAATAAACTCACACTTCTAGATACAGTTAAACCATAACAAAGGAGCAAAGAACATGCACTGGAAAAAGGAAAACCTTCTCAACAAATGGTGTTGGGAAAACTGGAAAGCCACAGACAAAATAATGAAACTAGACCACTATCTCACACCTTACACAAAAAGTAACTCAAAATGGGGGCCTCCCTGGTGGCGCAGCGGTTGAGCGCTGCGCTGTGGAGCTGTCAGCCACGCACGATGGGAGTTCGACGCCAGGCCGGGGAGATTCCCACATGGTGCAGGAGACCTCTCCTGCCTCGCCCGCTGCTCCCCTCAGCAGTGTATTTCTGATCTGCCTGTTCTGCTCCCCTCTCTGTCTCTGGTGAACCCTCTCGCTGCCCCAACCTCTGGCCTGCACCCCAGCTTGTATGTATAAATAAATAAATCTTAAAAAAAAAAAAAAGTAACTCAAAATGGATAAGACTGGGTATAAAATCTGAAACCACAAAATACACAGAAGAAAACAGACAAAACATTCCATGTCATAAACTTCAGTGATGTCTTTGTGGATTCATCTCCAACAGCCAGGAAAGCAATAGAGAATATAAACAATTGGGATTACATCAAACTAAAAAGATTCTGCATAGTAAAATAAATAAAAAATACACCTTAAATATCCAACAAAGGTCTACCCAAGATCTAAAAGAACTTATACACCTCAAAAAAACAATCCAAGCAAAAAATGTGCAAACAAGCTATACAGGCACGTTTCAATGATATACAGATGGCCAACAGGCACTGAAAACATGCTCCTCATTACTTTATTGTCAGGGAAATGCAAATCAAAACCACAATGAGATACCATCTCATACCTGTGAGAATGGTCCATCACAAAAAAAAAAAAAAAAAAGAACCAACAAGTGTTGGTGAGGATATGGAAAAATAGGTACCCCCTTATGTTCTTGGTGGAAATGTGGACTATTACAGCCCCTATGGAAAGCAGTATGGAAGTACCTAGAAACACTAAAAATGGATCTAGCATATGACACAGCAATTCCACTCTTAGATATCTATTCAAAGAATACAACACTAATTAGAAGGGGCATATCCAGCCAAACTAATAACAAGAACTAAGACTGTGATGGTAGGACAGAGGCTTCTAGAAGGAGAGGGAGAGGAGAGAGAGCAAAGGGGAGGAAAGAGGAGGGCGCACAATAAATATGATGGTATACTATGGGTGCTTGGTAGACTATGGTGGTTGTGGTGTGCTAATTACACATGAAGGGATAATAAACAATATTGTAAACCAGTGCTACCTCAATAAGAAACAAATTAAGAATTTCAAGATGACAACAGCAGAGCACTAAATCAAAAGCAAAGTTCTTCTAAGTGTAGAGCCCTGAGAAACTGCACAGGTCACACATCCTTGAAATCAGCCTAGATCCATGTCAAACATTTCCACAAGCCTACCACACAGATGGTGATTCAGCCTTCCCCTGGCATCACATGGGAGACAAATCCATTTTGTAAATACTAACTCCAGGCTCAAAACACATCTCTAATTAGTTCTAGTTTACCATTTTTGGTTCTTTTTGAGCTTGCATTTGTCAAAATGCATTAAGGATTCCAGATTTCAAATACATCTTGAATAAATTCTAGCTAGTGTGAAATGCAGTTAATGATACACAATACTTTTAAACTGTTCTCAGCATATTATCTCTTACCCTTCTAAACTGGCTACATAATGAAATGAGTTCAAAATACCCTGGAAATAAAAATGATAGCCAAATTTTTAGTGACTCAAGAGAAGAAAAATACCACCATTAATCAGAAAAAAAATTTATTCCTTTTTTCAGCTATCCATTAAAACAATATTAAGTGCCAACTATTGGGTAAGAATAAGGGCTAAATTATATAGAAATAAATATGAATAAGACAGTCCCTGTATTTGAGAATTTCATAGTTTAGTGTTGAAGACATTAAATAATCAAAATGCACATTGAGAGATTCTAGAATAGAACTGCTAATTACAAATACCAGCGGAGCCAACTTCAAGCCAAGAGTTCATCATGTACTGAATTTTATGAACACAGCATATTTTACACAGGATTTTATCTGGTTAAATTGAATGAAAGCATTTTGGAAACAAAGGTATTAAGGTAGAACTATGATTATCAACCATAATAATAATTTGTTCTTGATACCAGAGTAACTGTTTTATTGAATAAACACTCATGATCAATGGAAGGTTTTCTGGGTTATATGTTAAGTATTTTAAAGTAAGGCAAGATTAACTTAATGATAATGCTCAAACCAAAATCTCAGTTCTCCATTCTTTTTTTCCCCTATAGTCAACTCAGAAAAACTGTCTGTTGGCATGACCATCTTGGGTCATCTATAACCCGAGGGACAAAACAGTTTTTAGGAAGGATTAACAGAACATCTTTTGAAAGTAATTTTATGTCAAATTTTAATATTTTGGAATTTTTGTATACACCAGCTCATTCTTGCTATTCTCTGGGGAAAGGAGAGGACATGAAGTCCCTAAAAGTAGAAATGCTTCTATACAAAAATAACTGGACCTGTTGGCATTTTTAAGTTATTAGGATATTATTCTCATATTTAACTGTAAGTGAACAATAAAAGCGAATGCTTTGAGAAAAAGGCAGGCTGGTGACACTAACAGAACCTCTGCTATCTTCAGTTCACCAAGAAGGGACACCCAACTACAAAATTTAAAAAAAAACAGTTTTTACCTTCAGAACCACTGTTTGGTTTACTTTTTACTTGAAACTCAAAAAATAAAAACCCAAACTGACAAACTCCCACATATCAATTCAATTTCCTGCTGAATATTATTTGATCAGGTTTGTAAACACTACATTTATTTCCACTTCACTGACATTGTGAGTTCCCATAACAACAAAACCACAAAGTCTTGTTTTTGCATGTGAAATTTTGCAGCCTTTACTTACTACGATTTTAAAACTATTTCTAAAATGGGAGCATGCATCATTGGTTAGAAGGGGAAAAGTTGTGTAATTAAACTTAGAGTACACTTAGAAGTACAAATATTTTTTTTAAATATTCCTGATGAAGCAGACCTGATTTTCTAATTGTAATTAGGATACTATCTCTTTCCTCAAGCAAATACTCATGAATCAGTAATAATTAACACCAGTCACCTTTAAAAGCTTAAGATGTTCAAAAATAATGATTTTTAAATAATTGTGAATAAATGAACCAAAACCTTCAGGTTTCTTAATAAGAAATACCTGCAATGAGGGCCTCCCTGGTGGCAAAACGAGTTAAGTTGCAGCACTATGAAGCTATCCAGAGCCACTACAGCTATCCAGAGCCACTTTGATACCTGGCCAGGGAGCTTCCCACATGGCACAGACCTCTCCTGCCTCGCCCTCTGCTCCCCTCAGCAGTGTACTTCAGTCAATCGGCCTGTTCTGCTCCCCACTCTGGTGAATCCTCTCACCACCCCACACACACTGCTGGCCTACACCCCAGCTTGTATGCATAAATCTTAAAAAAAAAAAAAAAAGAATAGAAAACTGAGATTTTGGTTTGAACATTATCATTAAGTTAATCTTGACTCCCTTTAAAATGCTTAGCATATAATCATATAAATTTTGAGGGAAAAGCCCCAATTAGACAGAAAATAAGTCTCAGCTAAGAACAATAAAGAAACTTGAGCTAATTTGCAAATTTAAAAGCTATTTAAAACTTCCATAAAGATCAGTTAAACATCTTAGAATGTAAAATTTGGCCCAATATTGTGCCTTGGATGTAGTTTTTTGCCAGACTATATAAAAAGGAGAAAACTAACTTAGAGAAAGGCACCATCATAAGATGATAGCTTCCAATGTGCTCACAAGTTTAAGAAACTCATTGAAGAAGCTAGTCTGGTTTTTTAACTTCAAGCTGGATAAGAATTCTAATAATTTGGAACAAACCCTAGAAATCTGACTGTAGAATTGGGGCTACCAGAAGGGGGCAGAGGAGAGTGAAGAGTAAAGTGGGGAGAGGGCCCAATGGACTGTGGTGGAGGACAGTGGTGGAAGACTGTGGTGGACTGTGGGAGCCTTGGTGGTAGATGTGTGTTAACATACCTCTAAAGCACATATAGGGTTGTATACCCTATATTACTGCCCAAAAAGGTTTCTAGTAACTTGGTCTTTGTTAGTATAAATATTTATAACATATTCTTACAGGCATTATTTTGCAGAGAGTTTTGAAATAAATTGAAAATCGTGGGCACATATTTAGAGACTGGACTAAAAGGAAGACAAGTAAAGTCAAGGGAAGGTTCTCAGCATCAAGGCTTCAGAAGCCACTGTTTCATGCATAGACCAAACTTTCCTTTAACAAATCTTTTTTGAGATAATAAAGATGATAATAAAGATGTTAACTTATGCATAAGTGACTCAGTTTTCCATGTAACAAAGCAATTTAACTTCTCAGCAGATGATATATCTCTTGACACTGCCACTGAGAGGCATAAAAACATTGCTCAAGTTTTTCTGCATCCATCCATACTTCCTAAACACATGTCATGAAGCAATACTAATTAATTGTCATTAATATTAAATTTTTTCTGATGCTTATAGAAGAGCATACATCAAAGTGGATAAATTATGAAGTAGAATATCAAAATTCACACTAGTTTTTTTTAGCTACAACACTTAGTTCACAGAAATATATGCTTATGGCCATGTCAGTTCATGATCCAGAAAGTTCCCAAGCAATTAGTCCCTAAATCCATACATTTACTCTCTTGGGTGGCAAGTATGAAAACAAATGTAAAGTTATATTGCATAGGTCACTTGTTCTGTTAGCAACGGCAATAACCCATTTGTTATTGATAATTATCCAGCAGTTTAAAATAGTTATCTTCAGGAAATATCATGTTAATTTTTTAAATGTATAACTAAAACTACATTTTTAAAAATACAGTGTTCCCTCACATATACCGTCCACTCCCTTCATGAGATTCAGAAACATTTTTACTTGGTTAAGTCGGATTCTACTAAAGAGTCACCACCACCAAAAAGAAAAAATAGTGTTAAAAAAAATACACAAGCAAAACTAATCTACAGTGATAAATGTCAGGACATTAATAAACTCCGGGGAGGCAGAAGTAGTGACTGAGAGAGGTCCCAAGGGGTGCCATTAAGGGTGCTGTTAATGCCCTATTTCTTTACCTGAGTAGTAATTTTACAAGTGTGCTCATTTTATAGTAATTTACCAAGTTTTTAACTTCCATATTTTACTTATTGTGCATTTTAATTAAATATATTAATGTATCATGTGTTTTTCCTGTTTATTTCACTTTAACTTAAAAAAGAAAAAAATCCTTGGGCCAACCTGGTAGTGCAACGGGTTAAGCGCAGCACTATGAAGCTATCCAGAGCTACTGCAGCACGAGTTTGATCCCCAGCCAGGGAGACTACCACATGGGGCAGCAGACCTCTCCTTCCTCACTGCTCCCCTCAGCAGTGTTCTTCAGTCGATCTGCCTGTTCTGCTCCCCACTCTGTCTCTGGTGAATCCTCTTACCACCCCACACCTCTGGCCTACACCCCACCCCAGCTTGTATGTATAAATAAATAAATCTTTAAAAAAAAGAAAGAAAAAAAATCCTTGAGGTATAAGTAAATATGGCTCCTGATCTACTTTCTTGGGAAAATGTCAGTAGTTCTAATGCATCAACTTATCTCAAATAATGATTGTCACAAAGGAAGAATACTGAGGGAGGTCCAAACACAAACTTAATATGCCAATAGGTATAGAATACAAGAAGAAATGAGTAAGATATACCTGAGTCTGGAATCAAACTTTAGGACTCATGCACACATGAAAAAAAAAAAAAGTCAACTGCAAAGATAAATCCTCTCCTTGAAAATTATGTACATGATTACATTGTCAAAGAAATGAAGGAACAGACCCAGGAAGAACACATTTCAGTTTGAGTCATTTAATTTGCACTTGATCTCAAATGCAGACTACAAATCTAAAGACAGAAGAAAGGAATTTTATTGCTTGAGGAGAGAAGGGTTCTTTTTCCATTTTCATAAATCTTTTACAATTTAATTCCAGAAAAAAAATAACTGGAAATGGGTATGCCTGAAAGAACAATTTACATTTTATCAATGAAAAAGTCAAAGCACTTTAAAAATAAAATCTTAAGCTCTCATAAGTCAAAGATGCCAGCAGTCCTGTGCTCTGCATGTGTCCAATTTGCTCCTATATTACTTTTCTCTGACTGATGTTTCTCCAGAAGTTCCTCAGCTCAGAAATTAATTTATTTAAATTTAGCTTAAATTTAATGTTTACATAAATTCAATAAAAATTATTGGACTTTTAGGAGATTATGTTTTATAAACCTTTTTAAAGGCGATCCTGTCAAAATGGTATGATGTAAATGATGGCAATGTGAAACTGAACACTAAACCCTTGATATAGGAAAGGGCATGTTAACAAAGGAATGGTTTCAATGTGCAGCCTGCCCACAAAACACATTTATTACTCAACCTAGCAGCCAGTGCACACAAAAATTGTTTTTAAAAAGAAGTCTTTAGTGATTCTTCATACACAATAGATTCTTTCTTCAAAAACATTCATAATAATCGTGAAAAAATGAGTATTTTCACAACCCTCTAAGTTATTTGGTTATAAGCTTCAATTTAGACTTTCAAGTCAATTTACTTGTCAACAGAAATTCCCTTTATTCTTACTCCATGATATTGCTTGACCACTTTTATGATGAGACTGGGAAAAATCAGACCTATAGAAAGCTACAAGCTTAAGCCTAATTAGCTTGAAATTTTACTGGATATACTTTTCTGCTGCAGTCTTTTATGAATATAGTTCTTTTCATTCAAGGCAGAACTTCACAAAATAAACCAAAAACTTACCTTTCCAACTTCAACATAATTTCTACATAATTTCTACATTCCCTGTCTAGCAACAATGCTAAAACAAATAGTAAACATGCAAAATGGCATGAAGTGCTAAATATAGAAAGGTTAAAAGTCTAAATTAATTCACATTATAGTTGAGTAGATTCCTGTAGCCCTTCATCACTTCCACTTACTAAATTTCACTCATAATTCTATTAAGTCCATTCACAATTAAAAATCCCAAGCTATTGTCCAACTACATATTCCTACTTTTAAGAAAACAGAACAATTATTTTGGAACAATCACTAATGGCCAGATTCTTATAAAGAAAATACCAATATTTTAAGATGTCCAGAAACTGTGTTGACTGCATGTCTCATAAATCATTTATCATTTTTTAAAATAAACGTTTACATGGAGGCAGCCCTTTGTATAATGCAGATTAGAAATGAGCACTTTTCAAAGTGGAAGTCATCAATTTTAAGCAGTCCTGCCTCAAGCGCTCTGGAAAGCTAAGCTTTAGCATCTGAAATACACAAATATTTAGATATTCCTTAAACTGCTCCCTAAATTTTCTTAAACTAAGGAAAAAGAGAGGAAACAGGTTGGCAAGTGCCATCTTGTGGACTCCTTAGAAAATTTTTTAGACTATTTATTAGTATAGTTCTAGAAGCAAATCACACAAATATTCAATACAAAATTCAAAATGTTACTTTAAATCAAATATTGACTAATGGTTAATTTTCTAGGGTCCAACACCACTAACAGCAAAGAAATTCATTTGTGGACTTGAGGTAAGATCCTCTTCTTAAGCACTGAAAATATTTATAGCCCAACCAAATTTGATCTTTACACATCTTCAATGTTAGATTGGAAGGATCTATTATACAATTATGAAGACTTTCAATGTGATATGCCAAAGGAATTTAAAAAGCATCTAGTCAGTGAAGTCAGAATCATTCTAATTTTGTAGGGTAGCAAACTCATAGAGCATTATCTTGCCCAAAAAAAAGGCGGGGGGAGGTTTTGCTGTTCATAAAAACTAAATCTAAAAAGTGATCAAGAATTCTAAAATTCAGTGGACCTAACAGAAACACCCATAAATCCTTTGTGGAGGGCCGGGGAGGGGGAGGGTTATATCTTATAAGCAGAAGTTTAATAGAGTTAGGAGTTAAGTATATACAATATAGATATATATTTTTTTAAATTATAAGGCTAGAAAATGCCCCAGAGTCATGTTCATGTGATTATCTTTAGACTTTGGAAATAGTGTGATTTTATTATTTCATAATGTTAAAGAGGAAACATTAACACTGTAAATTTATATAGTGGCTGGAGTTGTACAACCACCAGGTCAAAGATAAGTTTTCTTTGGCCCACACTGTGTTTTTTTTTAAAGACCCAAATTAATTACCAATACTCAAAAAAAGGAAATCCCTCAACATTCTCTATTGTCTATGTTACTTCCTCCTACTATAAGCATATGGCCCTTGGTTTATATTTTTTCTTTCTAACCTCCTTAATTTTTCCTTCAGGGTTCTTTTTCCTGGTGCTTCTTTTGCAGGAAGTGGGAGTACGCAATGACAACCAAGTCTTAGAATTCCATGGAGCAATGATAACTGAATATTCCCTAATTTTCTACAAAATAGCAATTTTGCTACTGGTTGATAATGCAACAATGGCTGGAAGCTTATAGAAAATTCATCCTTTTTTCATCTTTTTAACACAAAGTTCTGAAATGCAGAACTTGAGTTTTCCGTGTGCAAAGGGAAACCTAAACCTAACACTGGTTGCAGAAGAGGAAGGTATATTAAGAAAGAACATGGGAGGAGAAGAGAAAAGATGAGGGAAGTAAGAGGAGAGAGGTGGAAGGAGAGGGGGAGAGAGACTAAATGTGAGAGAGCAAGAGCTCCTCCATCAGGAAAGACCTAGAAACAGCAGAAGGGGGATGGTTCAGCTCAAGAAAGAGGCTCAAGTCTCTCTCCAGAGAACTACAGAGCCATCTGTCTGAAAAATTCAGGATGACAGGCTTCTATGTATTCTGCAAGTTTCCCTACTCCACAGCAATGTCTATTTTCTCCTTTCTTTTTATTACTATGTTATTAACCCATCTTGTTCGTTTGAAATAATTCATCCTTTTAACTTCAACTAAAAAGAGTGAACTGACAAGTTGAGAATCACTTTTCATTCAAGGAATGTAACAGTTTCTGGTTAACTTTTATATATTGTGATGCAGGGGAAAAAAGATGAATCGTGTTTTTGTGGTTCTCTTTCATCTTTATACTTATGTACACTTATATAATGAGCAGCTTCATAACATCCAAATCTGAGAATATTAACAAATGCCATGTAAAGACATAAAAAGGCAATGCACCAAAAACAACTTATAGGACAGGCAAAGTCAACTTCACCAATTTTTTTCATAATAGATAAAATATCATATAAACCACCAGCTTCATCTTTCTTTTCAGGTTTCAGCACATTGTAAAAAAACTATCATTGGCATTAGCTTGGAGGTCCATTGCTTAGAGAATTGTTTTCAGCCACTTTGACAGCACTTAATAAGCCAGTTTTTTGGTGGAGGACTAATGGGCAACTACCCTATGAATCTAGCTGACCCACAAAGTCTGAAAGGGAGGCTTGAACAGAAAGGGCTTCCCTTCACCATCGCCTTGCTAATGGCCTGGAAAGGTCTGAAAGGATGGAGAACACATGTCAAACCAGAAGGACCCATCATCTCCCCTGAAGTCAGCACCACCATCACCACCGCTCCCCACAAAGGAGGATTCTGTTTCTAGTTGGATACTGGTTGCAGGGCAACATAAAAGGACCCAGCAAATCGACCTGGATTAATGAGTCCAGGTTTGCAGAAACTGCTTACTGTCCCTTCTCTTCTGCTTTAAAAGTTGCATGAAGAGGCTTTTTACAGAATATAAAGCAGAATAAATCCAACCTGAATTGTACCAGAAACTTCCGAAAAAGGTTAAGCTAACAGATTCCCAAAGTAAATTATATATCTGCCGTTGACAAGAGACAATACTGAAGGAACAGAAGGACTGAAAATAAGATAATTCGGCAACAAAATAAATTTATGAGAGATTTTGAGATATGTTTACTATTTGTAACCTCAGGCATTACAAAGTTACAGAAATATTACAGAATGAACATGAAAGAATTTATACCCTAGAAACTCTTAAACTACAGAAGTGTTGTGGTTTGAGAGCCATTTTATTCACTTAAATATTTTTGAGTACCCTACTAATTGTGAAAAAACTATGCTCAACACAGTAATGGGAATGAATCTTACCTTACAGAAACCATCAACCTAGAAAAGACACGACAAATATAAGATACGAAACTGCTATAAAGGAAAACACTGACAAAAGTCCCAGTGGGTCAGCAGGTAAAATAATTCTGAAGATAAAAGGATTCCTCCTGAATGGGCAGCAGTGGGTAGGGGCTGCAGGACTGAAAGAAAGGGCAAGAGTTGGAAATAGCAAGGCTCAGATGGAAGCTATTGCAAATACCAGTCTACAGAGTCAGCAGCTGACTGGGTATCAGCGGCCAAGGCTAAGCGAATGAAAGACGGAAAGCTAAGAAGTTAGAACTGGGAACAGGTGGAGTCTGGAGTATCTGCAGAAAATCCTTATAGAGAATTGGAGGCATGGAAGGGCAGGGCTGAGCTGGAGACTTGGATGTTATCCACACCATGCTCCCCGTGAGAGGTCAGTTTTTGAAAAATACTAACATTTAGATGACAACAGAGACAACTAAACAGTGAAAGAGAAGACAGGAACTAGCCATAGTAGTGTTAAAAAGCTTCAAGAAGAAAGATGCAGTCAAATTATCAAATAGTACACAGAAAGATCAAACATGAGAAATGAGAAAAAGCCACTGTTTACTGGCCATTAATTTAAATTAACAAAGCACTTCCAGTACATCAGAAGCAGAATTTAAGGTTCTGACAAGGGTGTCTCCTCAACCAAACCTTAGCTGGGTTCCTCTAAGTCCTTTTCTCTGCTAGACCTCACCTTTAGCCCCCCCAGTCTTGCTAGTTCTGCCAAATTAGTTCAGAGAGAATTCTGCCCACCAAACAAGAGAGCCAAACTCTCTTGACATCTAATTAAAATATCATTTCCCTACCCTTGATAACTGATCACTCTGATCTGGCCTCAGCAAGAATCCCATGTTAAAAAAAAAAAAAAAAAACAGCCCAAAATGGAGTTGCTTGTACTTAGCCCCATATTACCAAACTGAGAGTTAACACCTAATGGCAGTTACAGCCTCACTTAAGATGTAAATCTCAAAGCAGCCAATGTGGAATTACCTGGTCTGTACTAGACACCTCCCCCCCCCCCCCCCCAAAGAAAGGTGACCTTGCCCTAAACCATTCACTCTTTGCTGGAAACTTCCTCTTCTAACCACCTTCTGCCTAAAAAAGTCTTTCATTCTTTAGAACTCCTACCTGCAAGATGGGATGCTGCCAGCCAGGTTCATGATCCTTGAATAAAGCCAATAAAATTCTTTAAATTTTATTTACTTGCATCTTGTTTTTTAATATTTTTAGTTCAGTTTAGCAAGAACTCCCCCTATTCTTGATGTCTCTTCTAGTCATTGTCCACCAACCCCCACCTGCGGGACTTGTTCTTATATTCAGAGTGAAGTTCCATCTCTCCTATTTCAAGCCTTGCCATAGTCTTGAATAGTTTTCCTTGTTTTAACTAGTGTCAGAAAACTTTTTCTTTAACAATGTTTTTCCCACTAGAGCTGAAAGGCATTCCCAAACATCTCATAACCAATTATGATAAAATATTGTGACTGGGAAATGACGGCATAGGCAAGAGCTAAAGGACAAGAAGGTAAGCAGGAAGAGGCGGGGCAACGGCAAGCCCTTCACTCTTGCAATAAGCCCTCCTGAGGAGGGCACTAGTAACTCATGATGGCGTATGCCAGGGCTCTGACTGAGGAAAGGGTTCTCAGAGGAAACTGTAAATCGTGGCTGCAAATATCTGAGGGGCAGGGAGAAGCTCACGATACAAGAGAGAGAAAACTGAGCCCCAAGCTAAGTGTTTTCAAACTACTTGAATTGTGCCTTTTTTTGGTAAACCAACTCCAAATCCTTCTGAAACAATGAAAGGTATTAGTAAGTAACAAAAATTTTCCTTTATCCATTTAAAATATCAATGTTTAAACTGTCATTTATATCTGTTCTTCTAATAAATATGTGAAAACTAATAGAAATGTTCATGTATACTATTACAAATTTACTATTATGAGAAAAATTATGTTGTCTTTATTTTCAAGCCGCTGAAAAGTTAAGTTTGTCATTGACATACTGAATTCCTATTTAATTTGATTACGTTTCCTACTATGAGGGTAAAACATGAGCTAACCAACTAATTTGCGTGCAATTTCTTTTTATTATTGAAATGAAAAGGAACAATAGTTCAATGAAGTGGAATTTGTTATCTAATTATGCAAAATAATTTAGAATTATCTGCTGGTGCTTAGTAACACCACAGTTAAACCTCAGAGAGTCTGTTCCCAGAGTGACTTCCATTGATTAAACCCTCTGTGAGCTTCCAGGTGGGAAATCCATATTAGAGTATGGACTCCAAGTGCTACAGGGGCACACTTGCTGAGCTAACCAAATGAACTGAACAAAAATAATGAAAGAGAAAGAAAAATAATGAAAGAAATACAGTAGGATCTTACCATATTTCTTCAAATATTCATCATTTATTGAGTAGCCGGAAGGTATCAGAAACTGGCAGTTGTTAAAGACACAAACAGGAAATCCACAATTTCTCCTAAGGGAACTTCTAATGTGGAAGACAGAAGAATATTAACTTCATGCATCATAGGACACAGGTTTGTACAGGACATACAATGGAAGCAGAAAAGATGGGAACTCCTCAACGACCTCTCTGCCTCATCTCCTACCATTTCCTCTAGTTCACTCTGCTCCAGGCACACTGGCCCTTCATTCTGTTTCTCAAAATTGCCCAGCACATTTCCTGTCTCAGAGTCTGTCCCATGCAAAGATTCTCATATTTCACACGACTCATTCCCTCACTTCTTTGAGTCGCTGCTCAAAATTCACCTTGCCTGTGAGGCCTTTCTCAGCCACTAGGCCATAGAGCTAGCTCCATTCCCTCACCCTGCTAGACTTCTCTTCAAAGCACTAGCCCTGGGACATCTTACACAGCTTTGTATTATCTGTCTCCTTCCACAGCAAAACAAGTTCCTTGAGCAGAGGAAGTAATATACCTGGCACATATTAATTCTCAATGAATATTGATCTAACAAATGAGTAAACAAATCACAAAATAGAAAAACACATCCCAAGTCTCAGAGCTACTTCTCAGAAAAATTCTGAGATAGTACACTTGTGTTGGCTTCATTCTCTCAACTTACAGTACCATCCATCATTCCCCCTAATCCTAAATATCCTGGACTTTTACTGTTTTGCCAATTACGCCACCTTCTACCTGTCTCAGTAATGCCGCACCGCCAAATAAAAACTGCCACTCTCTTATAGTAGCACTCCTTCAGCTGAAATGCATGCTGTCTCACTACTTGAAGATCTTCAGCTCCAAAACTAAATCATTCCTTAATGCTATATGAAGATAAGCATCTGTATTTAGCATGTTATTCCTCATAAGTAACATACCAAAAATGCTTTAACATAATTGTGTAAATCTTATTCACCTCAAGGATCTGCTGGGAAAACTACTTCAGTGAGGCTGATGTTGACCTAGCCCTCTAAAGGACATATCCACCACTTCCTAAGTCTGTTTGAAGCATAAGCTATTTTAAATCCTAAAATCAACTCCAACAAAGTAGCCAAAATAGCATAGCTATTAAGGAGCTGAAAAACAATGGCAACATTCTATATTGAAGGTACAAGACAGAAATAATATACTATCAGGGTTGAAAATACATGCAAATGGCAGAAGTGCGGAAATCAAGAAAGACTGGCAGTTTTAAGAGGATTCATTAACTACTGTGGGGAGCACACCTTAGGGGAGAAATCAAATACTGTCCAAAAATTAACAATGACATAGGAAAAAAATAAAATTGGGGGAAAAAAAAACAACCAACCCTTGAAAGTCTGACCATAGACTTGAGGCAGAGGAGACGAAGGTGAGGAGTGAGAAAGTCAGCGAGCGCAAGGACTTTGATGGAGGACCATGGATGCTTTGGGGGGCGGGGAGGGGAGAGAAAGCAACCACACCTGAGGTGGGAGATCTTTTACAGTCAAAATATTAACAAGGAAGTAAAACAATGATACTTTGTTTAAAAAAGAGAGAGAGAAGGACTCACTAGCTTTTGAATTGTCAAGTCTGGTCATTCATGGTGATCTAGTCAAGCAGAGATGTCTCTTGGACTACCTCCTTTTTCCTGCTCACTGTACACCATGAAATGTAGGTGGCCCAGGGAAATTCACAGGTAAAACGTCCCAGTGGAAAGGGAAAGGCCGTTTGTCAGTGCAGCTGGACAAACACAATGAGGTGGCCCTGTGCCACTCCAGGAAGTGACTGGCATGGTGACAGCTCCAGCTGACTCATCTCCCGGTCTCCCACAAATCACTCAACTGCCGGCATCCACTCTTTCCGAAAAGGGCTTACCTTTCTAAATGTAAAACAATCATTCAAAACAGGCAGAGACATTTGAAACCTACTTCTTGGGAAATACAAAGAAAAAACCATCTAAAAACGTGAAAAGTTCTAAAAGACTCCTGGATAGAAAACCATTCTCTTAAAAAACATTATTTTTGTTTAAGTGAAATTAGTTTTACTTCTATTCACTTTGTTTCACCCTTCTCATGTAATTTTTTCAAATTAGTAACAGCATGAGATATAAGTCATATAACAAAATTCACCCTTTTAAAGTAGCCTATATAATCCAGTAGCTTTTAATGCAGTCACAAAGTATTCTGTTTTTTTTTTTTTAAATAAGGAGTTAAATTAGGAATCTACATTTGGAACTTTTATGCCAGATATGATTTTTTTCCCAGTGATTTTTCAATGTAAGATAGAGACACACCATCCTGTTTTCTTAGTTTCTTCCTACTCTTTTCTTTAAAGAACAGTAAGATTATATTAATGAAAACCAAATGTTATGGAAATCATTTTCTAGGCAATTTGGCTGGAAGGTCAGGCTCAAGGCTAGTCCTGAATTGGGTTTCAGTGATTTCATTTAGTTTATAAACTGCTGATAAACAATAGTCTTTTAAAAGTGCTGTTATTAACACTTTATATGAGACTGAGAAAACATCAACTAACCATATCAAAAAAATAATTATTCTTCAATGGACTTTGAGAACTCTCCATCCATACATTTGTCTGGCTACTCTCAAGAAGACAGAAAACCACTAGTTTTTAGGTTAAACCAATATGATGTAAAATGTAACTTGTTATACTAATGTCACTTCTCAGAACTACTACTATTTGACATACAAAGCATGACCAAACAGTATTCTGTCAACTAATCCTTTTATGATTGTCTTTTATTAAAATATATATGCCAAATGGGGGTAAAACTGCCAAGAGAAGCAAAAAATGCTTTTTGGAGTCAAAAAAATCTTGCTCTTTACACATGAAATTGATAAATGTACAGTCCATAAAGAGATATACAATATATCTCTGGAATTAAAGTTTCATGAAGACAGCAAGTTTCATGGAGAGAGCAAGTAAGAAAATATATATACATATATCACACATATACAAAAGGCTATTTAAAGAGGGTAATTTTTTAAAAGTTGAGAAATTCTGATCCAAAACAGAAACAGGAATTCTCCTTAACAAATATTTAAAATTTTTAAAATTACATGTATCATTATCTTCTATTTTCAAAAAATAGGCTTCTTAGAAAAAGGTCACTGGCAAGGATGTATGTGATTCAAAAGACTATCATCAATACACTTTTTCACTGTACACAAATGATAACTATCAATAATTCTTTTATATTTATATGGTACCAAATCTCTACACATTAGAAGAAAATATGTAAAGTTGAAATACTAAGCTTTTGGCACCAGCAAGGGAAGGAGTATGACTGAGCTTTAAATAAGAATGGTGATTTTAATGCTATCTGAAAAGAAACATAAGAAAAGTAACTGGACTCTTCATTGGTCCATCCAGTTGCTTAGGTAACTCCCTCTCCTGCTTTGATCAGCAACCTCTGAAAAGTAAAAATGTCAGCAGAGATTGTATTCAAGTAGGTGTTTCCTATAGAATTAGCTTTTGATCAAATAAGTCATATTGGGAATGTACACTTGACTTTTAAATAAATTTTAATGTCAGGATAGTCATAGGAACCTTTAATTGCATCACAAAGAACATGCAGTGGCCACTGAACTACTCCCAGGGATCTCTGCAAAGACAGGAATGTCAGGATAGTGAGAGGTGCTAATGAAGGAGCACTGCGGAAAAGTCCACAACAAAAAGGCCTGAGGAAAGGAGGAAAGAAATTACAGTGAAATTCTAAGTTAGAAGTGATCCATAGCAGTGATTATGATGAATGAATAGTAGTAAGAGGAAAAAGAAAAACGGGGAGAGGGAGCAATGCTAGAGCTAATTCTATCCAGACAGTGAGTTACTCAGTTTAGCCACTGGACTGTCTCTGAGCCCCAATGTCATCTGTCACTCTGGGATGTAAAGCACAGCCCCATTTAGCTATAAGTAACGGAAATATCTGCCAAGGTATGTCCTGACCAGAGGATTTTCACCTAATTCTGCCAATAGGGTTGTATTATTATGACCAATAATTAGGACATTATACACCAGCTAAAAAGTCCTAAATTAGATGATCTGAGATTTTCCTTCCAGCCCAGCAATTATTGGAGAACTTGTGCTTCTCTGTGGGGGAAGTTCCTTCTAAGAAATCCTTTATGGAATTAGGCAGTTAGGTGCAAATATCATAGTTCTGGAAGGTAAGCTCTGAGAAAGACAGGGACCGTGTCTCTTGTACAAAGCTATATATATTTGTTGAACAAATAAGCAAAATGAGGAAGCAGATTATGAATTGCATTTGGAAAATTTTTAGGATTTGAGTATTTAAAATTATTTGTATCAATACTGATGATTCATCTGAAAGGTCAGGAAAAATGCTTGCAAATTCCTGAGGCTTCAAGAATGTACACATTCAGCTTCTAAATGAGACTATAAAATCAGAAAAGATTGGGGTCTGGTTGTTCTATCACAGAATAAAATAGAAATTTGTATTAAGTATACCCTTTAAGCAGCAAGGGTGACTAAGAGTAGAAGCAAAATATATTTCCTACCCATTTCATTTAATGTAAAACATGAAGCAAAAAGAAACCCAAAACTAGACTCTATTGACAGCTATTCCGCACTGAATTGGGTCGCCCTTCCCAAATTCATATACCAAAGTCCCAGCTCCCAATGTGACGGTACTGGAGGCCCTTGCAGGTAATCAGAATTAAAGAAGTCATGAGGATGGGGATCTCATGTAGGATTGGTGCCCACTCAAGACCAGAGAGCTCGCTCTCCCTCTCTCCACCATGTGAGGTCACAATAAGATGATGGACATTTGCAAGCCAGAAAGGGGAGTGAGAGGCTCTTCGAGCCAGCACTTTGGCTTTGCACTTTCTAATCTCCACAACTGTGAGAAATAAATATCTGTATGTGAAACAGGTCAAAAAGAGAAATGAAAATGCCACATGATTTCACTCATGTGGGATAATGAAGCAAGCAATCAAACAAACAAAAAACCAATCCTTTGACTCTGACAACAAAATAGTGGTTACTACCAGAGGGGAAAGGAAGAAAGAGGTCAACTGGACACTGATAGAGGGTTATTAGAACTTGGATGGTGTGGTGTACATTTGCAGAGGTGTGAGGTTATACTCCTAAAGCACAATACAGTATTGTAAACCAATGTTACCTCAGTAAAAGAAAAATAAATAAATGTCTGCAGAGTAAGCCACCCAATTTACAGTATTTTATACAGTAGCCCAGGCAGTCCTAAGACCCGAACACCAGTAGGCAACTTACACACCAAGCATGTACAAGAGAGGGTCTGAGCCATAATTACTTTGAGGAGATCTTTGTAGAACTTAATTGAGCTCTGACTTTGAACACTTGTAAGTCACTTTTGTCTAGTTTCTCATTCCTACCTTCTCTTTACTATCAACTGACAGAATTTTATTATCTCACTGCTTTCAGTTGCTATTAAGAGTAACTGTAGGGCCTCCTTGGTGGCCGAGGGTTAAGTCTCAGCCTTACCACCACTATGGCCTGAGTTCATCGATTGGGCAAGGGAGCTGACCCACATGGCACAGCAGACCTCTCCTGTCTCACCCGCTGCTCCCCTCAGCAGTGTATTTCAGTAAATCTGCCTATTCTTCTCCTACTCTGTCTCTGGTGAATCCTCTCACCACCCCCACACACACACACCTCTAGACCACACCCCAAACCTTCTATGCAAAAAAAAAAAAAAAAAAAAAGAGTGAATATCAAGGCCCTCTCTTCTTCCGCACTACAAAGGTAGCAGCCATCTCCCATTCGAGGGCGTGGCTGCCCTCAGACCCTCAGGAAACCCAAGATCATCAAAGGGAGGACCAAGAAGTTCATCCAGCACTAGTGTCAGACCAAAATGTCAAAATTAAGCATAACTGGAGAAAACCCAGAGTCTTTGACAACAAGGTGCACAGAAGGAACTAGATGTCCAACCTTGGTTATGGAGCAACAAGATAACAAAGCACATGCTGCCCAGTGGCTTCTGGAAGCTGCTGATGCATGATGTCAAGGAGCTCAAAGTGCTCCTGATGTGCAATAACTCTTTCTGTGCTGAGATGGCTCACAATGTCTCCTCCAAAACCACAAAGCCACTGTGGAAGGAGCAGCACAGTTGGTTGTCAATCACCAATCCCAATGCCAGGCTGCCCACCAAAAGAACAGATATCCAACTTGCATGTGCATTTACTGTGTGAATAAAACTATCAAACTGCCTTCTGGGATTCCCCCCTTGGCTCAAAACAAAGAGTAAATATAAAGGGGTATGAGGTGCTTCAAAGACTAACCAGTTAAACAATAGTAATATTTAAAATAAAATCCATTTTTAATCACCCTTGGGGGCTGCTCTTTACACAAGCCTATTTTGAATTCGGCAAGTTTATCTTTGACACAGTGATTCTCAAACATGACTAGGTCTAAGAATCACAGAGCAGTCCCTTTAAAGTCCCCTTTCCCAAAATATAAAGATTCAGTAGTCTCTGGGCAGAGGAACCGTCACTTTTAACAGACATCTCAGATGACTGAAGAGTGGTCTGCAAGCACACTTTTGGGAACAGCTGATGCTCTTTCAGTAATGAAAAAAAAAAAAAGCCTCTGCACACAGGTGTGCTTTGCTTCACAACAGAGAAATCTCTTTAAAAACTAAAACCTAATTGGCTTTTGTAAATTAAATTATATTTTTCCACAAGTTGACTTAAAATTTTAAAGGTATCTTACTCACTCTGAGGGTTGGGAGTAGTTTCATATACCTTTGTCTAAAAATTAAATTCCATGCTCTTCCTTTATCTCCACCTCAGTAGTTAAAAAATCTAATAAATTAGGAATCCTTTTTAAAGACCATTATCACATACTTTGGTTCTCCCCCAATTTATCTGTTTTAACTATAGAGCATGGCAGTATTCTAAAAGTGATTAATATATAAACTTCACCTTTGAAAATAAATCTTGAAAATTCAGACTATTTAGGAAGGGAAATGAATTTAGTCAGAAATAGTTTTAAAGAGAATTCATGTCTGGAAATCTTAGTTATGTATTAGAGACAACAATGTAAGATAAATGTTTCTTCAAAAGAAAATATCAGCTAGGAGTAAAGCTCCCATCATTTTTTTCTCCCATCATTTTTAACTTTTATCCAAAAATTATCCTCACACAGAATATGTTTCTACTAACTATAGCTATTCCCCACTTTTCAAAAGTTGGTGTTATGCCACTTTTTACCCAAAAAATCTACATTCAGTATATGTCTGAGTATGATTTTTGCTTTGATGTGGAAAAGCAAACTTTCACTTTAAATTATTTAGCTGTAGAAAAGGTTTCATAGGAGCTGCTCTACTTTCCATAGAACGGGAACCTGTAATGAAGATTACAAAGTATTGGCAAAGTTTTTATTATTTCTTTTGGTGAAAGAAACTTTAAAAGCACCCATGATCATCTCATTAGGGAAATTAAAATCAAAACAATGAGCTATCACCTCACACCTGTAAGAATGACTATTATTCAAAAGACAAGAAACAACAAGTGTGGGAAAGGATGTGGAAAGAAAGGAAAACTGATAATTGGTGCAGTCATGGAAAAGTTTGCAGGTTCCCCAAAAAACTAAAAATACAAATTCCAGATGATCCACTTATTCAATTTTTGGGCATTGACCCGAAAAATACAAATACACTAATTCAAAGAGCTACACACACCCTAATGTTCATTTCAGTCAAAAGCTGGAAACAACCAAAGTGCTCACAGACAGATGACAGACAATTGGATAAAGTCAAATATATATGATGAAATCCTGTTGTTGGCAATAACATGGATGGACTGAAAAGGCATTATGTTTAGTGAAAGAAATATTCTCCACTGTCAGATGGAGAAGACAAACGCCATATGATTTCACTCAGATGTGGTGTATAGAGACACCAACAAACAAGTGAACTAAGTAAAACAATAAGGGCCAAATTAGTGTTTACCAGAAGGGCAGGGGGATGGAGGATGGGTAAGCTGGGTAAAGAGGGACAACTGTATGGAAAGGGATAGAAGTGGACTATTAGCTATGAACTTAATGTAGCATAAGCTGGCTTATAATGACACCTGAAATAAATGTTAAATTACAATGTCACTAACTAAAAATTAACAAAACAAAACACACCTGTCAACCAACACCAAGAAATGACACTTCTGGTACTATAAGTGTTGGGCATAATAACAATCCCAGACTGAAAATAAATGTCTTAGGTTCATTAGTGTGTTTTGCCACAAAAGGGCCATGTAATCTCCGGAAATAATCTCTCTGGGTCTAAACTTAACTCACAAGATAAGAGAGTTAAATAAAAGGAACTCTGATTCCAGCAGACTAATTCACTCTGAATTATTTACATTAAAAAGCATTACATAAAAAAGCATGTATGTGATGCCTATAACAAGCCTGATTAAATTACGTAATTAAAACGTAACTGGAGACTTGATACTGTAACTTACTAAGACGGTTCTTGCAGCAGCTATCAGTTACATATCATTACACTTTGTTTCTCTGAAACACTGAATACTTTGAACATACTGAATTTTCTTATAATGAGGTACATAGTCCATTTTTTGTAAAAAGGAAACAAAGTATCTTTCAGTCCTTCTTCCCAATTCATTGTCACTGCAGGCTGGGGGAAAAAAAAACACCTTGAAGTCTCAACCACTGAAAACAATAGTGCTGGAGAAATTACATCACAGAAATAACATTTCTTTCCTAAAATATTCAAGGATACTCTCCTGAGACTACTTGTCTTCCAGTAACCAACTTTCTTGTGTCGACTCTCATATTCGTTAGAGCAAATATTTTCTATTTTAACAGATACTGAGTTCACCACTTGCTGGTTTCCAACGGAATATACGGAATCCAAGAAAGTACCCCCCACTCCCCCTCCTCAAATCCAACAGGAAGCAACACATGCCTTTGGCAATTCCAGGGACTGCACAGACATCTTGTTCAAAATAAATAAACTTTCTAGGAGCTTTATTTACCAACTAAAGACACGTAGGTTTGGAAACAACCAGCTAACTTCGCTCCCAAGTTAGCATCTTGGTGAATTCTCCCTTTGAAAACACCCAGGACCTCAGAGCCTCCCAGCCCAGAATTGGCCAGGGGAGCACACGCCCATCGGCCCTGCCTGGAGAGGAAACAATGGGAGAGGCTCGAGGGAGCCAGTCCCGCGCCCCGGGCGCCCCAACTCCGCGGTCGCCGCCGGCGCCCGACACCACGCGCGGCGTAGCCTCCCCGAGCCCCGGACCCCCGCCCAGTTCCTCGGGACGCGGCCCACCTGCGGTGGCCCTGGGTAAGGGCTGCACTTACCAAACAGGGTCAGGGCCATTGTAAAGGCGCTCGCGAACTGCTCGCCGCCGCCCGCCAGTCCACGCGCTCCTCCCAGCCGGCCGGAGATCACTGCATCGGCCCCACGCGCTAGCACCTCGTTGGGAGTGGAGAGCGGAGGGGCGTGGTGGGGTGCGGGCGCGCGGGGAGGCTGCAGGCCGAGACGCGGGGGGCCGCTGCAAGAAAAAGTTATTAACGCGTTATTGTCGAGCGCACCCGGGCCAGGAGAGACCCGCTAGCCCTCAGCGAGCAGGCACTTGTCGCTGCCATCTGTGCACTACGCGGAGCGCGCGCTGGCGGGGCTACCTGTGAGGCGGGGAGGCTCGGCTGCGGCGCAATGGCAGGCGGAGAGGCGGCGCCGCAGTGGTGGCTAAGAAGAGCAGCCTCGCAGAGCCCCCGGCGGGGCGCGCTCACTCCGCATCCCGCGGCCTCGCAGACGCCATCTTGCGATAGCGTCTCCCACTGGATCGGCCGCCTAGCCTCCTCCCGCCTCCCCTCGAGCGGCCGTGCAGAATGCGTTTCCATGGCAACGGTCGCGCGCGAGGGCCGGGGGCGCGCGCCCCTCCTGCCCCGGGTCCAGAGGAGCTGCACCCGCAGCCCGGGAGGCGGCCTCCTAGAGCCTAGCACGGCGGGGGCGGGGTGCGTTTTAGTCGAAATTCCAGGTTTTTCTTCAATGGGATTTGAGAGGGTGCAGACAGGAGAAAAACTAAGCTGTTACTCGAAAGAGGAAGAGTCACAGAAGGATGCTCCATTAATGCAGGGACCCAACCAGGGTCATCTGGGGATCTGGTTCGTTTGAGGATGTATTTCTTCCCTGGCGCCCTCTGCTTAATAGAGTCTAGAGCCGGTGACCAGAAGCTACAAGACTCAGGAAAGGGGACTAACAGAGGCGCTCAATATTGCTTTCCTATCCATTTTTACTTAGCGTCTGGAGTAGTTCTGATCAGATTGTGATACGTGAGACCCGAGTGCTAAAAAAGCACCTGAGGTTACCTAAAATAATTTATTACAAGGCCCATGCTTAAACCTGATTTTCTTTCTTTTAATTTACACCTCTTTGATATTGTCTCAGGAAAAACCAACATTTGTCACTGATTGGCACTTCTCTCTTCCCACATAAGATTATTCCCTTGAGCTTCTTGCATTTATCTGATAATCACTGGCAATATCCTTTCTGTGATGTTCTCTGCTTGCCTCTATCTTTGCCTTAATTAACGAGAAGCCATACAGCGCCTTGAGATTATGAGCCAAAGGATGTTCTTGAAAAGCTATGCTGTTTTTTGTCATTTTAATGTATTCAAAAATTCAGTATTCTCTAGTTGCTATATCCCGTTTTTTAAAAATCTTTTTTCTTGTTTCTCTGCTTTGGGGTTTTGATCCTATTTCAGTGTCTAATCATGTCAATTTCTCTTTGGTCTCATTTTTTTCCTACATGCATCTTTTCTCTTTTCAGTTCCTCCTGACATTTTCCTCTTCTCTTCATTTTTCAACTAATTATTTGAAGAACATTATATAAATATCTTCTATTTAATTTGTCTTGGGGATCAAAGTCATTATAAAAATGAAAATTACTTCTTCAAATAGAACCACAGTTAATTTATCATCATTTCCAGCAGACTTAAGCAACAGAAAAGAAAAGCAGGTTGGAAGGAGGAGCCAAGCCTTTTGTTTCATGTCATTTAAGTCAAGAAAACAAAAAGTACCAAAATAATTCAACATAAATGGGCAAAATGTTTAAGATGCTATATGCTTGAAATTTTCTGATATACTCATGGCTCTCCATGGGTATCAAAATAAATCCTGGAATCCCCCAGATTTAAAATCCTTAATGAAAAGTATTCTTGATTTTGAACAACCTTTCTGCTGCTGATGAAAAAAAAAACTTCAAACAGCACACAGCTCATGAAGACAAATGAGAACATAAAGAGGGCTTTTATAACCATATAAGAATTGCTGCTGATCTGCTTTGCAACCAGATAAATCAGAAACTAAAGACACCATTTGCTGGCTCCATAAATGGTCTTCAATAAGTGGGGGCCTAATTTTCCTTTGAGCTGCTAATGAAAATGCTATTCCTGTTTCTTGAAAAATGCTATATACCAAAATTTTAACATAATTTCATGGGAATTGTGGCCTGTTCAGGGATCCTAGGTTACCTCGCCCCCATACCCTTTGTAATCTCAAAGTTTTTGCCTTTATAATGAAAAAAAAAATATCCCCTCTCACATGGAACCATGAAATTTTGAACAGGAAGGAACCAAATTCCCCCAATTTACAGATAAGGCAACAGAGAACCCAATGGTCAAAGATTTTCCCAAGTGGTTCACCTGCTTAATGGCAGAACTAATAGGAAAATAGGCTTCTGGTGTTCTCCCTGACCACCTGCCCCCACTCTCCATCCCCCCCAATTTAAAAGGTGCATGATTATAACTTAAAAAGAAAAATATGTTTAGTACTAGAAGCAGAGAAGCAAGGAGGCAATTTTTTCCTCAGCTATTTTGCATGTTCAAGACTTCTTGTAGTTTGAGAAGTTGAATTTTGTCCCAAGGATGTTCTACTCAGAGCCACATGCCCAGTCAGGCTAAGAAGAAAAGTGCTCTTCTCTCCTCTTTGTTAAACTCTCTTAGGAGGTACCAGTGCAGAAGGGTTTTAGTGTGGCAGGTTTGTTTGCTGGCATTTCTCTCCATCCTTTAGAGGGTGTCCTGGAGTGAGTCCGTGGGAAATTAACAGACCTGTAGTCAACTCCGGTCCCATCAGACTGCCAAGCTTTGGTTACTGGACAGCTTTGCACAGGCTTCTAGTAGCTGAACACAGCTGAATTCTGGGGACAGACCAGTTTAGTCTGTAGTGGTACCTTCTTCCCTGCCTCTCTTTCTACAAATCTGACACTCCCACACCCTTAAGAGAGATGTTTTTTGGATACTACTTGAAACAATATAGCATGAATGTTGCCACATTTCCCTTTTTTAAGCATCTAGCCTTCCAATAAATGATCCCTTTCCATAAGCTTCCTACTGGTTGGATGCTCTAATAAAATTCTGTACTTGATTGAAAAGCTGTGTCTTGAGAACAGAATTTATTTTTATAATATTGTATTAGCCAATGAGGAATAAAATGTATTTCTTTTCTCACTTAACTGGAAATAAAGCACTAGCCTTTCAACTACAGATTCAATGTAAGGAAGGGCGTTAACCACTTGGGGGTGATTATTATGGGTGGTTCCCTAGACTGTTTATAAAAAGGGTGAAGAATGAATTGATTTTTCAAAACACTTAGGTTTTCATTCAAAGATTTAACATTGTGCTTAATGAGTAAGCACCCAGAAGAGTCAGGTTTGTTTGCTGTTACTAACAAATTTTAGATTTTTAAGACAAATGTTTTATTCTGATTTTTATCTTCCTCATTTGTAAAATACAGGAATGTAACTACATTAGTTTAAACCTTCTAGATTTATCTGCCATTGTGATGTTTTTAAAATATTTATATTAACTGGGTTATGGATAAAACAGGACATTTTTATTTGAATGTCCAATATATTTAGTGTCAGTGTATCTGGTAGGTGTAAGAGTCATACCTACAGTCTCATAAATACCGAGCATAATAGTTATATTTAGCATTGGTACTATAATTTCATCTACAATATGTTACATTAATGTTTTATTTATTGTATGAAGAGCAACCTTTTCTCAGGTTTAATGATTAAAATTTAAATCCTTAAACTGAGCAATCCATTTCAAATTTACTAAAATGGTTTCTCATTTTTACTTAAGTTTGTTGATAAACATAACTCAGACAGCCCTTTAAGCAATTTTTCTATGTATTAATGACTTATCACAAGTGTTTGCAATATTCTTTTTGTTACTCATTTAGCTTCATTCCCATTCGTAAACATTATTATGGGAAGCTGTGCCTCAGTTTTGAATGAAGCTAAAATCAATGAGGTGGTTTGTGCTTCACAAGTTAAAATGAAAGCACTTTATCGTGTCAACACAGCTTAACCACTAGATTACCAGTGCTATTAGCACAGTTCCCAAAATAGTGCAGAAGTTTACTGTTAAAGAAAAAAAATTACACTGGGTATTTCTGCTAATGTGTTAAAAACATTTTCTGTTCCTCAGTTATACTGATTAAGGTTTAAATTATTTAAAATATTAACAATACATGACACTATCTTTTATTTATATTACCAGTTCAAGTATTTATTTCCATAGTGTAAACTTGTTTAGAGTGGATTTGGTCTGTTTTAAATGTTTTCCTTAAACACTTAATCTGGATGAGTTTCTCTCACGTCTCTCTTTGAGGTTTCTAAATGAATATCTGACCTGAAATTTGCATGGTGTTCCATGATTTATAAACAGCACTTTCACAGAGTAAAGCCATATGTATACAAGTATCTGAGGCATCATTTGCCTTGAACATAAGGATCTAGGCCATAAAACTGTTTAGGAAAAAAATGTCATAAACTGTAAAATTGGCCTTTAAGCTTAAATAACTCAAATTAATGTTAAGGAGAATTAGTTGTATTCTATTGACCACCAGAGGGTGCCTAAATTATATCCAGAGGAGTAATCCTGGATCTTCGAAATGAAGTAAAATTTGAAAAAACACCTAAGAAGCCTTGACAACTAGAAACCTCCTGAATTCCCCTAAATAGGGCTTCTTCGAATAGCAGGAGATAATCCCCCATTAGTACCAAAATGACCCTAAAAGGAGAGGTGACTATAGTCCACTCTGGTACTGCTTTGGAACTGCATGTTACTGAGGAACTGCATATTGCTGAGTAGTGTTTGCTCAGTACTTATATCACTTCCAAAGTGAAAAAAAAAAAAAAACTGTGCTAATAGATGTGTGCATGCAGGTGTGGGTATGTAGGAAAGAGAAATTGGAATTCAAAGAACAGAATGTTTTCTACCCTTCACCCAAGATAATGGAGTTCTTGTTAACTACTCAGATTGAAGGAAAACATTTAGCTGGGACCACAGGTGTTACTGTGAATGTTAGGTTAGCACATTCTAAAAGTCACAGATCCTAGTTTTAAAATTTTGTGACAATTTATCTTGACATGTCAAAATGACCGTGGACTTGGAGTGGCCAAGAATAAAAGGGGGTGGGGAAGGTCTGTATTAATTTTTTTTTAATACCTGTTCAAAATAATACCTGTTTCCTGGTAAATAGTATAGCAAGTCTTTTTTTGTAAGCCTAAAATCAAATACACATGAGATAAAAGTAGGGTGATTATGACTGCTCTCATTTAAAAGTTTTTGTTTTGAACTACAATCATATTACAGTACTGTTAGCCAGCACTTCCATTTGTGTGTATTTTTCTGAGGTCAGCAGTCATATCTAATGCGGTGTCTATTTGACTTGAGTAGTTGGATTGCTGCCAGATTTTGTTTTCCAGCGGGCATAAGGAAATTTAACTGCAAATCAAATCTCCCTAACATGGCCGTGGTTTTTCTGGTTAATGTGGGTGTCCACAATAAGATGACTTATTCAAGTTGATTACATTGGTAACTTATAAATCAGCAAGACAGATATGAACTCTGAGAATTATGCCATCTCTAATTAAATAACAGAGCAGGAAAAGAGAGACATGTATTTTCATGATTAAAATCACAATCTGGTCTCAAACCTTACCTGCTGTTGTGATGGATTTTTCAAAAAGCTCCTTTGTACAGTTGTGAAATAGGACTTTTTTAGGACAATGGCACCAACTGGAATTCATCCATCTATTCTTTATCCATTCAACAGCTCTGTGCTGAGTACCTACCTGTGATATGTCAGGCATTAAGCTAGATTCTGGAAAAGAAGTCAAACATAAATCAAACATATATCCAGATCTTTAAAAATGTATAGTCCTTAGAGACCGCACTTATAAATGAAACAAAAAGAAGGGCCACAGAGGGGTACAGATTAAATATTGTGGAACTTCAGAGGAGAGAAAGATTATTTCTAGATAACAAAATGGATGAAGACATCATGAAGGATGAAGCTGTGTTCTAAGTTATGGGCAGAAATTAGCAAAAAGAAAAGAGAAGGGGAGATGTGGAATTTAGGGAAGAGAGAAGCACATGAGGAAAGAGGTATGAAACTCTGAGAGTAGAGCCGCAAGTGGGGCACTCTGGCTGTAGCATGGACACATGAGAGAGCAGTGGGAGCTGAGGCTAGACAGGTAGGCATGGAATGTATATAGAGACCATATTCCTGAGCAGATGCTTATTATGTTATTGAACCCTGCCTGCTTTCCACAAATGCTTGAGGCAACTAGAAATTTGGATTCATTATTAAAACTCTAAAGTCAAATTTATTGCTCTATTTTACGTAAAAATTTTAGTACCTGCTCATATACGTATGTGTGTACACATACACTATTGTTATATAAATTGGTGGTGGTACGCTAATAACTGGAGGCATAATTTACTCTGAAGATGCAGTCTATCACTCCACAGTTGGCCAAGATGCAGGAAGGAAGACTTACAGGACCCCTGCCATTGTGAAGAAACAGGAGATCGAGAAGGCGGCAACTACCCTGTTTGAGAAAAGGCCCAGAACTTTGGTACTGGACAGGACTTGCAGCCCCAAAGGGACCTCACCTGCTTTTCCAAGTGCCCTCACCCCCAATCAGACTGCAGTAGCAAAGGGCTTTTCTCTATAAGCAGCTGAAATTGCCTCCCCACCAACTTTCACCCCTCACCCATTAACCAGTTCCCCCAGACCTTAGACCACCAAGGGGCTACTCAGTTGTTTAATTGCTGCATAAGCACAGACCAGAAACCCAGCAAGAAGAGAAACAAAGACTATCGGCTCTAGGCTAAGAAGCTATCGGCAAAATGGATGTCCAACTAAGAGGTCATCTGTCCTTCCGGGGAGGGCTAATACTCCCCTTGGTGGAGAATAAGAAAGCCCAGCTGTTGGCGAATGCACATGATGTAGACACATGGAGCTGGTTGTCTCCCCACCTGCCCTGTTGGAAGGTGGGTGTTCCCTACTGCATTATCAAGCAGAAAGCAAGGCTGGGCATCTGGTCCACAGGAGACAGTCACCTTCACATAAAGTCAGTCAAAGACAAAGGGGCTCCAACAAAGCTGCAAATGACAGGTGTAAGACATGAAACCAAGATTTGAATCCAGATCTCTGACCAATGTTTTTGAAGATGAGCTTGACTTGCACTTGGCAGCTACGAGGACCCAGTACAGTGACAGATGTGAAGAGACCCACTGTCACTGGGGGTGCAACATTCTGTGTCCAAAATGGGCCCCACTGCTAAGCTGCAAGGGCCGAGGCTGAAGGGCTTTCCACCCAGCAGGGCTCAGCGTGCACAGCTCCATCTTCTGTACAGAAAAATAATAAAAATTCTCCTTTGGTCAGAAAACAAACCAAAAAATGAAGTTTATCATTAATGACATAAATGCATGTTTTAAAGCCTTGTTGATAGTTTCTAAGATGAAGTTGATGAATCTGGGGTTAAAGGTGAGGAATTATCATCTGCTACCTCCCTAGGACTTCTCCAGCACCACAGCACATCATGATAAACATTGGTCAGAGAGATCTGGATTCAAATCTTGGCTTCATGTCTTACTACCTATGTTATTTGAATAATATAGTTCTATCTCCCCACCCAAGGGAAGAAAGAGTCTTGTACAAGCCCCGGAGGATCTCATGCTCTTTGGCCTGAATTGTTTCCATCCATGAATCATCACTATGGCCAGGTGGGAGGGGGAGTGGAGGCCAGTCACTGTTCACCCTGAGTCTAATGGATTAATTCTCGCATAGCTCATAATTTTCTCTTATCTCTCATAGGAGATAAGTTTCTTAAAGAAAAACCAGTACACAACTTGGAAAAGAATGAATTGGGCAGGCAACTCACCCATATCTGCCTTGTAGGGTCATTCTGAGGAGTTAATAAAGGCTAAAATGGACATTTAACACATATGGCTTTGTTTCCTCTCTCTGGGAGGATTTCTTTCCTCAGTATTCAATAAAAGGCAAGATTTCTCTGAAGGTAGCAGAGTCCTGCATCAACCAGCCCTCTCCTTACTCAGTGGTCTCCTCTCAGTTGTAAGTACAATCCCCTCCTCTTTTAACCTCATTGATTTGCTTCGCTGGCTACCTAGAGTATCTAGAGTCCAACAACCTGTAGGAACTAAAAATTGTAATTGATTGTTTTGGAAAATGCATTTGTCTACTGTGCAATACCAACCAAAGAGTTGGATTTTTTCATTAAGTCGACCTTTTGGGTTTTTTTTATTATATCTTCCAGTTTAAAAATAATTTAAATCTCTTTCAAAATACACCATTAACTCAACATCAGGAAAATTATTTTATATATTTTAGAATCCCCAGTTGGGTGTCAAGTGGGATTCCAGGCCTGGTTGTGTTCGATGAACAAATAGACTTTATAGGAGCATATTTACATAAACGGTATTAGGACGGACAAATGTTAACTATGTTAATAACTGGTCAATAACTATAGAGTTCAAGGGTCATCAGACTCTATCTATATTGGATCTCAGTGCTACCAGAATGCCCAGGAATTATGAGGGATAATTTCTTACCCAGTAATTATGAGGGATCAACAGAAAACAGGTTCTTAAATAGGTAGATGCCAGGATGACATTTATTTACTAAAAGGTAAGATTTTAAAATTCTAATCAGGGGCCTCCCTGGTGGCACAAGGGGTTAAGTCTCAGCACTGTGAAGCTATTGGCAGCCACTGCAGCAAGAGTTCAATCCCCAGCCAGGGAGCTTCCCACATGGTGCAGCAGATCTCTCCTGCCTTGCCTGCTGCTCCCCTCAGCAGTGTATTTCTGATCTGCCTGTTCTGCTCCCCACTCTGTCTCTGGTGAATCCTCTCACCCCCCACACCTCTGGCCTACACCCTAGCTCTTGTATTCATAAATAAATAAATCTTAAAAAAATAAAATTCTAATCAGAGGTAGAATAAGCAACTACATGTTGAGTGTTTATTGTACCCAGGAGTGACTTCATTAATACTCCTTTTTTTCTGCGCTTGGATTAGTCTGATTCTAAAGCTTTAAAAATGTTAAGTGCCTTGTACCCCTTGAGATCGGAGGAAACCAGCTGTCTTAGGGTATGTCTTCCTGTGCTTCCTGTGTTTCTTCTCAGGAACAATGCAAATTGGAGAAAGATAACCTCTGGAGAGAGGGTGAAATAAAGTGCAAGTCTTAACAAAAAGGAGAAAAGATCCAGAAGAAGAAAAAGCTCCTCACATCCGGTCTTCAGTCTGTGTGGCCAGGCTTCTGTGCTCTCCACCCCTTTCAACCTTCAATGCATTAGGTTAAACTGTTCCTCCAAATTGAAGCCAAGTCTCCTTTCAGTCCAAAACCCTTCCCCCACCCCAAACTATGATGAGAAACATTAGACTTTCTGCTGTTCTATATATATTCTTGTTCCATTACTTAATGGAATGGCTACTTCATTTCTCTCTCTTTTTTTTTTAGCAGTACAATCTCCAGGGAAGAACTGATGTTTGCTGGTCTTACTATAACCAGAGTTAGGTCCAGGCATCTCTTGGAAGGAAGGAGTCAGACTTGAGGGTGGCCACAAGCTACAGTCCTTCCTATTCTCCCTGACCCTCGTGGCCTGGAAACTCAGGACTTCTTTTCCCTCATGCAAAGTTGGGAGTGTTTCATTTAAGGGAAAATATGTAATGCAGTATTAAAGAAGTACTAATACAGATGCTTGATTAAAACAAACTATCAAAGTTTTTTAAAATGTGTAATTTTTAAAAAAAGATTTATTTATTTATGCACACAGGAACTGGGGTATAGCCCAGAGGTGGGGGTGGTGGTGAGAGGATTCATCAGAAACAGAGTGAGGTGCAGAACAGGCAGATCTACTGAAGTACACTGCTGAGGGGAGCAGACGAGACAGGAGAGGTCTGCTGTGCCATATGGGAAGCTCCCTGGCTGGCTGCAGATAGCTTCATAGTGCTGACACTTAACCCATTGCGCCACCAGGGAGGTTCCCAAACTATCAAAGATTTTTATATCTCTGTCTATCTATCTATCTATCTATCTATCTATCTATCTATCTATCTATCTGTCTATCTACCTATCTATCTATCTATCTATCTATCTATCTATCTATCTATCTATCTATCTCTAATCTATTGATCAATATTGTACAACTGAGATTCCAAAATAATCATTCAAACTGAAATTCTCCATGAAGTCACCCTGCCAAAAAGTAACAAATCCTTTTAACTCTCAGAGAACTGTGTTTTAAATATATTTAAATACATTTTGCATTTCATTATGATCATTTGAATATGTGTCTCTATATACAGATACACACATACACACACACAAATAAATAAAATACAAATTTGCCAGTACACACATACTTACATTCTCCCTTTCCACCCACTGGCTCCCTAGCTCACTGACAGCAGGGTTCCTGTTTTTCTTTATAGTTCTAGCACACAGCAAACATTAGTCAAATATATTAATGGAAAATAAAAGCTAATGCTGTGATTTCAAATAGACTTGTCAAGGTGCTGGACCTCCTATGGGGACATGCTGGGATATTGATCACATTTTGGTCAATGACTTTACAATGCCTTCCTCCAGCCTATATTTTGGTAAAAGCAAAATGAAACGTTCTGTTTAAAGTTTGCACTTACGGCATACTCGGATGATAGAGGATTAAGGAGCAGAGGACATAAGAAGGTTAATTATAGCTGCTGAGTATTTGACTTTTCCATATTTAGTTTGTTTGCAATTTATGGAACAAGCTTTACAAAGTCAAGTCAGATTTTATTTTCATACCAGTGCCAAGAAAATCTTACTTTATATGAAGAAAGTTTCTTTACTCTATGAATAATGGCCCTTTAATGCATGGGGCCAGAAACAAATGCCTGTTTTTTCTTCCTTAAAAGTATTTTTAATGATAAAAATATTATTCTACATATGACAATGACAAAGAAATGTATAGAAAAAGAAAAAAGAGGAACCATTTTGAATTCCACTCCCCAAAATAGCCACGATTTACCTGTGAGTTTGTATTCTTTGAGCTTTTTCCCGGTCTCTACAGACGCAGCTCATGCAAGCATGCCTTCCCCTTTCTCTGCCTGCTCGGACCCAAGTGGTTACATGTCAACACCACACAACCTTACACTCTACTTGAGTTATTTGGTAGAGTCATGGACAAACACTAACCCAACTTAGGCCACTCAGAGTTATACTCTCTCTGGGGATGACTGCTTAAGTTAGGGGCAGCTGGAAATAATCTTTCATCATGCAGAATAAGAAACCGAGAGAAGTTGGAGATACATAAGAAATTAAAACACACAAGAGAGTGTTACAGTGCATCCTGACAGCATCCAAGTGTCCGGTTTCAATTATCCTAAGACCTGGGGGACCTCAACCTTAAACTCTGTAGGTAGAGTAGGTACTGTGCTGTGCTCCACACGTCCTCTCCATAGGATGGAGCTGCCCGTTCCCCGAGATGTTAGGAATGTTTACTGTAACTGGCTCATAGCTGAGTCACTTCCCAGGACTTGCTCTTGAACTAAAGGAGCTGCTTGAATCAAGGTCTCACACCCTCTCCAGGGATACCCTACAGTCTGGTTACTTTGTGGATGAAGGGGCCTGGCCTGCCTGGATATTACTGGACATTACCTGGCCACATCACTACGGGATGGCTCTGGAGCTCTCCATGGATTGACTGTGGCATTGACACAACTGTGTCACAGTTCTACCCTTCCCTCTGCCCAAGCTGGCTTCCCTCACTCCATACAGTTATTAATTCAAAGCAAACTGCCCACTAAACTTTCTACATGCAAATCTGTCTCCATCTCTTTTCTGGGGAGCCTTAAGACAGTGGGAATGACAAATATGTCTAGATGTCTCACATAATATATTCTTCCTTTGTACTATGCCTTATAATGCATCCTTTAAAAAAATTTATTTACTTTTGTGTAGAAGAACTGGGGTGCAGGCAAGAGGTACAGGGGGTGAGAGGATTCACAGAAATAGGGAGCAGAACAGGCAGATCTATTGAAATACCCTTGCTAAGGGGAGCAGCAGGCGAGAAAGAAAAGGTCTGCTGTGCCATATGTGGGTTAGCTCCCTGGCCGGGGATGGAACTCAGGCCATAGTGGTGATAGCGCTGAGACTTAATCCCTAGACCACCAGGGAGGCCCTATATATCCTTATAGTAAATCACTTTCACCATTATTAAGCAGCATAAGTGGCTTGTTAATTATTTGGCCACCAAAACAGTTTTAATATGTTATTTCCTTATGATAAGTCCCTAGGAGTAAAAGTAACGTTAAAGAGATATGAATTTGATCCATATTGTCATATCATCCTTCAGAAACCTCACACCAATTTTCATTCTCATCAGTAATATATAAAAAAGTAATCATTCCCCAGAATCTGATGACATTATTCTTTTCCATTAATTCTTTCAACAAACATTTATTGAGTGCCTACAATTTGGCTGCTATGTCCTAAGAACTGAGGAAAAATCCCTGCCCTGATGGCATTTTGCCCAGTTAGGATAAATATTAATTACTAATATCATGATTTTTTAAAACTAACCTGTTAACTGTAGGCAAATTAAGTTTTATTCTCAATGTTTTTACTTACTAAAAGTTGTATTTGAACTAGATGATTTCTAATGTTCCTACAAACATAAAAATTCTGACTGACAGTATAGTTTCCCATGTAGAAATGTGTGCAGCTTTATGCAGCCATTAACTAAATGCTATACTACTCCCCTAAGGCATTTCACGTCCCCTGTAGCTAATACTTCCAAAGACTGACTTATTAAGTACTCATCAAGAAATTGGCATACAGGGGGCCTCTCTGGTGGCTCAAGGGGTTAAGTGTCAGCACTATGAAGCTATCCGCAGCCACTGCAGCAGAGTTCGATCCCTGGCCAGGGAGCTTCCCATATGGCACAGCAGACCTCTCCTGTCTCTCCCACTGCTCCCCTCAGCAGTGTATTTCAGTAGATCTGCCTGTTCTGCTCCCCACTCTGTCTCTGGGAATCCTCTCACACCCCCACCCACCCCCACACACACCTCTGGCCTATATCCCAGCTCTTGTATGCATAAATAAATAAATCTTTTAAAAAAAAAAGAAATCGGTATATGTTTAATAATTTTTCCAGTGGTGGTGACTGAAAGAGTAGGATTATCTTCTCTTCTCCAGATCATAGTGGGGACTTTATAGGTGACACTTTAAAGAGTTTTTCTGAGGTTTTACTGTCATGATAAACTATATATCCATTAATAGTGCACACTTTGTTACATTTAGGCTTGTATATGCTGGTGAAACGATCACCTCAAGATAACAGACATATCCATCACCCCCACGAAATTTTCTTGTGCTCCTTTGTAATTGCTGCCTCCAGCTGCTCCCCAGGGAAAGCCACTAATCTCCTTCCTGTTGCTATAGATTAGTTTGCATTTTTAGAATTTTATATAAATGGAATCATACAGACTGTAATCTTTTTTGACTGGCTTCTTACACTTAGATGAATTTGGAGATTCATCTTTGTCATTGTGGGCATCAATAGTTGATTCCATTTTATTGCTGAGTAGAATTCTATTATCTAGATATACCAGTTTATCCATTCGCCTTCTGATGAGCATTTGAGTTGTTTCCATCTGGGAGCTTTTATAAGCAACGTATTATGAGCACTCATGTGCAAGTCTTAATGCAAACTCATGCTTCCACTGCTCCTGGGTAGATATCTACGAGTAGGATGAGCAGATCAGGACAAACGAATGCCTCCCTTTTAAAGTAACAACCAAACTGTTTTTGCCAAGTGAGTGTGCAATTTACTATTCCCACCAACACATGAGAGTTCCTGTTCCTCCACATTTTCATCAACACTTGGTAGAGTCAGTTTTTCTCAATTTGAGTCATCCTAATAGCTGTGCAGAGGTATCTTAATCTTGGTGATGTATGAGAAAAAAGAGATTGATGCTGATTCATTCTAGGGAGTGTGCCTCCTTGGATCCCTAAAGATGGCCTCATTTTTATTCCTGGTCAGTCAGTTTTATGATTCTAGAAGCTACTCCATGCTTTCTAATCTATTCATTTTATTTTAGCCTGAATGGTTTTCTATTATTTACAACTGTTATTTACAACTAATTATTTACAACTATTATTTACAACTAAATTATTTACACCTAGCCCCACTTACTCTAGGTGGCTTTTGCTCGGCTGATGTTCGAGCCAGTAAGTCCTCCAATTTGGCTCAATATATTTTGAGCCTGGATTCTGTCATTTATAACTGAACTTACCTTGTCTGTCTTGTACCTGTGTCCCCAGAGCTAAGCACATGACTGGGAACAGCATCGCTGAGTAAATAAACGACTACACCCCTAAAACCAAAGACACTTTCATCAAGTTTGTTGACCAGACAACTGAAAAGGCTGCTCTGGAACACACAGTGGTTAACCACATCTCTTTTGGAGCCACACTGCCTCGGCCTGATCCCAGGTCTGCCGAGCATCAGCTCTGTGACCTTGGGCTTCTTCAACCCTAAAATGTAGAGGGTACTAGGACCCCCTCATAAAGTTGTTATGAAGATTAAGTTAATTTACCAAAAATATTTAAGCAACATCTGATATGTGCATGTAGTTTTTATTTTTGTTTTGTTTTGTTTTTATGCTGACAATTTTGGGGGGTAATAGAGTCAAGATTGGAAAAGATGTAGATATGCTATCAAAGAGTGAGATGCCAAAACCTCAATTACTGTGAGATCTTAGGTGAAATATCTATTTTCCCTGAGAATCGGTTTGGTTGTTTTGTTTGTTTGTTTGTTTTAATTTAGTCAGGTACATATAAAGGTCCATACTGACTCAAATAAATAAACATTTATTATATGGTTTAATCAAAGTTCTCACAATAAGGACTCTGAGTTTGTGGAGCAGCATGAGGTTAGCTGACCACAAGTTTATTTTGAGCTAGTAGAATGGCAAGGCTATCAAAAAATGTTCAAAGATTAGACTGTGTTGCTAGAATGGTGTCTTAATTGAGGGAGATTATAATCCTTGGGCCCTCTACTCAGGGTTCCTAGAGAAGGAGCACATATATTCAGCACCCGGGAGGCTGGGGGCCCCAGGTGCAGGTGGAAAGAAAGTCAGGGTGTGTCAACCATGTAATCTGAAGAACAGCTGAGACTTCACAATTCAAGTTCTGCATAAGAGACAGACACCAGCTGAGGGAACAGTCTAGGTACTTAAAGTGCTGTCCTGGAAGAAAGGATGGGACTTCCTCTGATGTGTTCCAGACCCCAGCTCAGTGGGAAGACATGCTCTTGTCCAACAAAAGCTGGGTGGTGATAGAGAGGGCTGCCTTGCAAATCTGCAAGCCTCCGACCCCAAGAAGAGCTGGGTGAATGTCAGTTTTGGGACATATTAGCAAAGAATTCCAAATGTGGCAAGGCTGGATCATATATGATTACTGTTTGTAAGGTAAATGAAAGAATTATCAGGTTTTTCTGCCCTCCCCTCAAGGATAGACCTCTGCAGGCCTACACGAATGCCTGATGGTGGCACCCGGAGTAGGGTGTGGGCCTGCGTGAGTGGGCACATCTGAGCCAGAGACTGGACTTAAAAGCAGAAGAGGGAGCAGCAGAAACAGTGGCAGCAGTAGAGCAGCAGCAGAGAACAGAGCGAGGAGCAGACGGCTGTTCGGAGTTCAGCAGAGAGATCACAGGACGCCGCTAGAGAGTCAGTCTGAGAGCGAAGATTCACCACGGGCTGGGAGGCCTGCCAGCCTTCCGGCGCCCTGGCCCCATTGCCTGCCCTGTACCTGGTTGCCTCTCTATAAAGAAACCAGCAAAAGCCTAAAAAGCCACCAAGAGCTCCAGAACTCCTTTCCTTTAGACCTGTCTGCACAGTTCCATAGCAAACCTGTGCTTCTGGTGTCTTCTTGTCCCTACCCTTTTTTAGTTCATATTCCAAAAATACACTACTCTTTCTGAGATTCTATTTGATTTAAAGGAAATTTGCCAAATATTAGACTAATCAATTGCAACTTTGGAAAAGTAAAAGCAGCCACATCTTGATTATCTTTTCCCTAAAGGTTCTATTCTAGTGGGGGGTGGAAAAGGACTGTGTCCCAGGTTGTCCCCAGCTGGTCCTGTGGTCAGCATTGTACCCAGGTGTTTGGTATTGAGTCTCCTTTCATCGTTGGTAATACTTGTGGTCACCGCCTTGGAAGGACCCAGAAAAACTGGTCTTTCCTCTACAAATGTTAAGATGAAGCCTTGTGGGTCCATCTGATTATAGCTTCTCATTTTGATTACTTCTCTCTCAGCCCTAGAGGCACAAAAGATAAAGTTGATAGTGAAATCCTATCTGTAACAGCTTTCTTTCTAAAGAAAGAAATGTTGCTAGAATGCTAGAATGTTACAGAACCACCAACGACTAGTGCAGTCTACACTAAGTAACACAAAGGAATTAAAGTGAGTCAGGGGATCAGAATTAATCTTTACTGTCTAGTAAAAGTGTTAGCCTTTTCTTTAAAACAAAAACCTTCCTTCTGTTCCAAAACACTGCCTTACCTTCATACTGCTCTTAGATATATAAATATATGAAAACTGTATATTAAAATGCTATTTTAAAATATCTTTTTCTTATACATTGCAGATTCAAATATCAATGAGAAACATCCATGGACACCTTAAGATACACGTGTCTGAGATACGTGTGTTTGTAATACAGAAATTCTTAATTAAATACAGATATCTCACCAAACAGAGGCAGCAAAAGGGGTCATCAAGTGAATTATTTAAACTCCTTGGGCCTTGCTTTCCTTGGAAATTATATTTTGTTTCATTTTGGGGTTTGTTTTTTCTATTAGTAGTTGTTTTACTATTAAAAACTAAAATATAATCATTTTTTTAAAAATCTGGAACATTATGAAAAGCTTTCCAGGTTCACAGAATGAATATGAAAACAAAAAGGGCACATTTTAGGTGTTTAGTTTTACACTTATTAAATGTGCTTGAGCTGTTTTTACAACACTTCTGACACAAAATATGTTGGCTTTTTCCCACCAACTAATTCTCCAACTCTCCAGACACCAACTGGATGCCTGACAATTTCATTCAATTCTGACCTTAACTGCCCTGAGTGAGCCCAGAGCCCTTACTTAGATTAAGGGCTTGGTCCAATTGGACCACCCAGTTCAATGTCCCAGGTTGCAGCCTGTACTTCTGGCCTATCCATTTACTATAAATCGGGGTTTCCCATGACTCCCTCCTCCTGTTCCATAATTTACTAGAAATGACTCATAGAAAGCTCTTTACTGTTATTGGCTTATTATAAAGGATACATCTCAAGAATAGCCCAGTAAAAGAGATGCATAGAGGAAGTTATGTGGGATGGGAAATGGAAGTTTCTATACCCTCTCTGTCCATCAACCCAGAAGCTCTCTAAAGCTCGTGGTTTAGGGATTTTCATAGAAGTTCAATTACATAGGTATGATTGATGAAATCATTAGCTATTGGTGATTGAACTCAACCTCTAGTCCCTCTCCTCTCCCCAGAAAGGGGTATGCATGTTGTTGGGGAGGGGACATGGGGTAGTGTGGATCTGAAACTTCCAACCTTTAATCACACTTTGGTGATCAGCTCCCAACTTGAAGCAATTTAGGGGCCTTGGCTACCAGTCATTTCATTGGGGGGTGGGGTGGGGAAGACATTTACTCTCCAGAGATTTGAAGGGTCTTAGGAACTGTGTGTCAGGAACTGGGAACAAACTCCAAATGTATTTTTTATTATGCGATAATGCACCTTTAATATGCACCTTTAAAAATGTTTAAAATGCCCTAACAACAGGTGTAGATTGGTTATTCTCTTTGAGGATCTCAAAGCAATTGACCAGTGCTCCTTCTCTGACTGTTAAAGTATATAATGAGCCTTGCTGTCTTTAAAAAAATAGACTGAGCCTTTTGAACTCTGTGGGTGCTCAGCACGAATGAATTCACTGGTACGTAGTGCCAAGAAGCAATCTACTGATCCAATCTACGCCTACAACTTTGTTGACCCCTTAGCTAGCAACAGAGACTGGGTCAAAGGGTGTTGAGTCAGATAACAGAAAACCAGAATTTAAAGCTCATCAGCCCCATACTGACCTGGGGCTTCTCTAAATGTGGACTGGAGGGCAGCAGCCGTACTTGTTAGAAAGGCAAATTCCTGACTCACTTCAGAACTGCCAAATCAGAAACTCGGGCGTAGAGGCCCAGCTGTGATTTAACAAGTTCTCCACGTGAGTCTGATGCACATTAATTAAAGATAGAGCAGCACTACCTTGGGTGTGCCCACCCCTCAGTGTGGGAGTCAGGTCTAACTGACTCACAAGCTCAACTCCAATCACATGTTGATCTGGTTCTGGAGGCCGGCAAGGCACAGGGCAGGTTCTCTGAGATCTGGGCGGATGGGTAAGGGAGCAGTCCTGGCGCCCTCGGCGGCTTTTTCAGGCTTTTAATGATGCTTCTACACCATTTGTAGTGAGGCAACCAGGTGCAGGGCAGGCTGGGAGGCCCAAAGGCTGGGCGGCTGAGAGGCCTCCTAGGCCCCGGGAGAATCCTGATTCCGTGGCGTTCTCTCGTGGGCTCTTCGCTGGGCTCCACTGTGCTCCGCTGCACAGTCCTCTGCCGCCTCGTCCTCTGCTACCACTGCTCTGTCCGCTGCTGCCACTTACGGGCTCAGTCTCTGGCGCAGGTGCACCCACTTACGTACGCCCACACCCTACTCCAGGTGCCGCCATCAGGCACGCCTGTAAACCCACAGGTGTCGATCATTGACGCTAGTGGCAGAAGGGCAGAAAAATTTGATCACTTCCATTTACTCAACAGGTTACATGGGTAATATATCCATAAAAATTCTCCAAGCTCTACTTAAGACTTGTGCGTTTTACTCGATTTAACAAAACTCAGATTTTAAAAAGAATATTACAACAGCCAAACTGTATTTCAAACCAGAAACCTGCTCAGGCAGGCCTGTCCCTACACATGAGGGTGGTCAGACCCAGAGACCTTGGCCACAGCAGCCCCGTTCTCTCTCTCCTGCCACGATGGGCCACTCCACGGTCCTCACAGCCAAGGGGGTCTGTTTGCAGCACCCCAGAGACATTCACTGATGTCATTTAGCAGCGAGTTAGTTCAGCAGAGAGATCACTGGATAACGTGGAACACCAGCACAGGGAGCCCTAGTGGGACACCTGACAGCAGCGGGCAGAGGGTCTGGCCCCGGCCAGCTAGACAAGGGAAGCAGGAGAGATCTAGGAGATGGTGGAAAACGCAACTAAGGCTGAACATGCCATCTTGGACAAGAGAGAAGCCATGGCCAAAGGCCAGAGCCACACAAGCAGTGAGAGCAGACCTGCTCAGGCAGCCTCTGCTGCTCACACGGTCCACAGAGGGAGGAGAGAAAGGGAGGAAGGAAACAGGCCAGGAAGGCCCTGCAGGGCCACAGCTTCTGGCCAGTGTCCGTCCTCTAGCCTGAGGGTGAGTAACGACCCCCGAGAGTCACCAAGCAACTCTGCACCAAGTCTCACAACCTAGAAATCCGCAGCCTCGGCCCTAGGGGCCCAGTATGTCCCTAACAAGTGCAAGGCTGCTCACCGAGCTTGCAGTCACACGTCCCTACTGGCCAAGAACTGCATCCCCGATGAACCCCCTTCCTCTGCCCTCGTTCTGGTACCCCAAGGAACCTGCACCTGGGCCCGTGTTTGCTCACCCTCGCAGTGCTGGGGAGCACAAGCCTCGGGCTGTGCTAGAGCTGCGGAAGAACAACCTCACCAGCAGATGGACCCAGAGTCCAAGCTATG
>PVIJ01013320.1:0-45643 GCA_004024925.1 Scalopus aquaticus
CCACTAGGGAAAAAATGGTGCTGGGAAAACTGGAGGGCCATATGTAAAAGAATAAAGATGGATCACTATGTACAAAAATAAATTTCAAATGGGTTAAAGATTTATATGTAAGACCTATAACAAAATAATGAAATGTATAGGAGAAAATATTGATATATGCCCTATGATATCAATGATAAAGATGCTTTTGGAGACGCAACCCCTAAGGTAAGGGAAATTAACAATTGGGACTGGGATTACATCAAATTTAAAAGTTCTTACACAGCAAAAGGAAATGCAAGTACAATGAAGAGACATGCTACTGATTGGGAAAAATATTTCCACATCACATAACCAACAAGGGGCTAATATCCAAAATATATAAAAAAGTTCAACAATAGAAAAACCACCCAATAAATGGGCAGCATATCTGAATAAACAGTTCACCGAGGAGAATATCCAGGCCACTAGCTACATGGGAAAATGTTCATCATCACTCATGATAAGAGAGATGTAGATTCAAATGAAATATCATCTCACACCTTTTAGAATGGCACATATGAAAAAGACCCCCAAGTGCTGGAGGACACAGAGAAAGAGGAACCCTATTACACAATTGATGGGAATGGAAACACTAGTGGAGCCATTATGGAAAAGGATCTGAAAAAGACTTTTACTTAAAAAACTGAAAACAGAAATACCACATGACCCAGCTATCCCACTCTTGGGCATCTATCCAAACATGAAACCATCATCTCAAAGAACCATATACTCCACAATGTTTATTACAACACTACTTACAATAGTGAGGACATAGCAGCAACCTAAATGCCCACTGATGGAATATGACGTGACAAAATACAATTCAGTCATGAGGAAAGATGATATGCTGTCATTTACAGCAACATAGGAGTTTGAGGGAATGACGTAGCAAAGCTAGTCAGAACAACAAAGACAAATACTGGATATTTACATAAATGATTCAAGAAGTAAAATACTAGTAAAAACTAACAGAAATTAATAAATGAAGTTTCTGAGATTAAGAGGGAAGAGGAGGGGAAAAAGGTCAAGATCACAAAAATAAAAAAGGGAGAGGAAAATTCTGCTGTACTCTTATCCCACTCCTCTCAACTCTTACCTCCCTCCCTCTGCCGTCACAAAAGAAAAAAAAAAAAATAAGTCCCAACTCTGGGCCTCTTTCCTACTCCAGAAGCATTTCCTACAATGTCTCCTTCCCATAATAACATACTAATCTCTCCCAGTTTGACAAAAGACATGCCTTAGGACTCACATCCAGGAAACTACAAAATAAATACCAAATCAAGGTAATTCATTTGTGAATAATCTAACCTTTGCCTCAGAGTAAAGCTTTACTTTACTGTAACTGTAGTCCATTTTTAATGATTAGGTTACTTTTAGAAATTAGGGGTTTAGTTTATACCAAGTAACCCAATATTAAACTACTATTCACACCCACTGGGCCAGAACTGCTTCCACCTGTTAATATATCGTGTGTCTGGCTTTACACTGAGCCAGCAAGTGAAGTCTGGTGAGTATTCAAATTAGTATCCCAAGAATGTGAGGGCAAGTTGCAATAGTGAGAACAGACTCTACTAATTGGCAGGGCTGTGAGGCTCACTAGTGAGCTCATTAAGTTCCCCATCTTCCCTGAATACTTCAGAAGTTCTGTTTCTAAGGCTGGGAGTGGTTCAGAGAGATTCTATGATCCTTATACCAGACTCCATCTACTGCACTCAAGCGCACAGTTTCACATTCAGTTCTAATCAGATTAGTTGGTTTCTAAGGTCTAATTGGAAGGAATACATTTCATAGAGAGAAAAGCACTCTGCTCATTCACCCACCACTTGTAGAGTACCCTGGAAGTGCCAGACACTAGGAGATAAAGTATTGGCCAATACAAAGTGACTCCTACTTCCCTGGCTTATGTAAGAAGGGCGGCTCTGACAGTAGAAGGAGTAAATTTTTTTTAATTGTACATTGTAAATAAAATAATTACTGCTAACAAGGACATAAACAAAGCTGGGGTATTTCCACATTCTCGGGATATGAAGACCGGTTTCTTTGCAGTATTATCGAAATACAGAATGAAGAATGTCTGATGGTGATGGCTTCCAGGTGAGACCAGGCCTCTTGAAAAGAATCTCCTTCATCCCACTCCAAAAGAGACAAGGAAACATAGGAAGAACCACCTAATCCAGACTCCCAGTTGCTATTTCGTGGCATCTTTAGCCGGACACAAATGGTAGTTTGGTGTTAACTGCGCCACTGTCCTCTGACAGCCTGCAGGAGGAAAAGTAAGGCTTGGGGTGGGGGGAGAGGGAGTTCCTTTAGAGAGAAGCAGCACTAAAAGCACCCCGAATCAAGACAAATGGGAAGTCATTCCAATCAATATATTTTGATTAAAAAATTTCACATCATTTATTGACCTCAACTATACTCTACAATTACTTTTCCAAATTAAAGCCCAAAAGCTGGTTGGTTATCACTTCTTTATGTTCAAAGCTGAATGCCAATCCAACTCCCTGGATGTAGCAGTAGTAAGCAGAGTGCTTACAGTAGCATTTCCACAGGTGGACGTTTTTAAGAAAGGAGAAAGGGTCACTGAAGGAACAATATGTCTACAGGTCTTCTGAAACCTGGGTCTGTTGGGCCCTTTACCAAGAAAAACCACTCTCCCTTCTCTCCCTTAGCAAGACCACCTATACCACCCTGCTCCATCCACACTATCCTCACCAGTTGTTTCAAGTCACTAGTTACTTCAGTTGCTTTAAACTTTTATCAGCTAACCTTGGCACGAAACCACTATGTGGAAACAAATTTTTTTAGGGAAATGAGATTCCAAACAAGGAAACAACAATTCAACTCCACTTAAATCAGACTGCCAAGTCAATTTCAAACACTACCCTTGCTTTCTACAATGTTTATGTAACTCTAGTCAGAATTCACTCACACCAAATCTTTGAGGAAAAAAAAAGTCATTTAATCTTTTCAACTGGGCCAAACACAATAACCTAATGTTAAAACCTATGACTTAAGAGATACTTGACTGCAAATCTGACCCACACAGGCAATTATCTGAAATTTCTATTAGGAAGCTCTAAGTACCAAGTGACAGAATAGAAACAAATCCAGGCTTCACTGGGGCCTCAGAGGGGAAAAAAACAACTCTGAATTGTCACTTTGGAAATAACCTTCATCTCTTACACTTCAAGTGAAATTTCCCAGAATTTAACTCTAAAACTTTGTTTGACATTGCTTTCTTAGTCAAAATTATTCACAAGCTAAAGAGATGAGATTTGTTCCCTGGTATTGCAGCTCCACTTCTTCCCAAATATTTTCTGTTTGACCTACATTATGTCAAGTTACCCCTGAAAGCTTCCACCTCATCTTTCTTTCAAAACCCCCACAGCTGTAAATTTTATGTGGTTGTAGGACAATGCAGGGTGGAGATTTGTAGCCCAGTCCTCCTGTCACAAATTAAGAACTGGAGAAGGACGATGACCTTTTTTTAATGATTTCCAGAGTTTTTTCATTATCCCTCACTTCATCCAGCTCCTTTGTAACCATTGTCAGAAATTTCTCTTTTATCTCTTAGGCACCATTCCCAGGTGTTGTAGCACCTGAGCAATTCTTTATGTTCCTATGAAGATCAGCATCTGTTAACAACCTGGCAAAGACCTGCTCAATCGTATCAGCCTATGCTCAAAACCCCTGATGACTTCCCATCTCACAGTGAGTCAAAATCCCTATAAAGAACAAGCTCTGTCATCTAGCCAGACTGCCATCTCAACTTCTTAGCCTCTTCTCTTTCTACTATTTCCTTCAATCCTGCTCACACCTCTACAGCACCTTTCTGCCTGGAATGGAGCTCCTCTCCTTAAGGGGTTTTCTCAAATGCTACCTTCCCTTAACCCTCCAGTAACCCCCCTCCCCCGACCCTCACATAAAACTGTAAACTTCCAACTCCCCAGTCCCCTAAGTCTCTATTTAACTTACTTTATTAACTATTAGACAGCAGTAAGTTCCAGCAACGCAAGAATTTATCTGTTCTGTTCACTGCCGAATCTCCAAAGTCTGTGATAACGCAAGTTACCTGAGTTCAGTAAACATTTGTGAATGAAAGAGGCATTCATTTACCAGATATGCAAGGATCAACAATGAAATAAAGAAAGTAACTGTCCCCGCCTTCAATGCACCAGGACACCTGCAACCACACAAAAAAAATGTACAAGACAGTAAACTAAACGGCACCGGCAGTCCAAAGATGCCAAAAGCTCACAAGAGAAGAAGCCTCGCCTCCCTGGAGACCAGTCCAGCTTCCCCACCATTTTGCTGCTGCTCTCCAGGGGCCGTGCCCGGAGAGACTCTTCTAGACCCGAGAGGAAAGAGACCCACTCGTAGCCTTTCTTAGTCCTGAGATTACTTGTCTCAACAGGCACTTTCTGGCCTCTTCACGCGGGGACCAAGATTTAATGAGACAAATTTAAACGCTTCTGGTCTTCAGCCTCCGCACCCTCCCCTTCGCCCGAGGGTAACCCGCCAGTGAGGGACAGAGCCCTACATGGCCCATCCGGTCCTCACGACCCAGCGCGCCCTACTTCCGCAGTCCCCACCTGCTCCCAGCGTCCCCTTCGGCTCCTCCTTGCGCTTGCGCGAACAGGCCCACGAGGGTTCCGGAGAAGTTGGCCGCGCCCCAGGACGCGCCCCCAGCGTGGGCCAGGCTTCTGATTGGCTGCTCGTCGCTCGCCCGAGCCGTCGGCGCTGCCTCCGCGGCGTATGTAAACGTGCTGCCAGCCTCCTCTGGCTGCTGCTGATTTCTGCTCTTCACCTTCTCCGCAGGCTCCCCGGAATTTCTGCAATCCAGCCGGCATGTCTCAGGTATTACGCGTATCCAGCGAGTGGTGAAGGTGCCTCGAGGCGGGGAGGTTGTCTGGGTCCTGGAGGGCGGAACGTTGGCAACTTCGCCTCCAGGCTCTGCCATTCCTCCTGGACTCTGCAGACAGAGCCTTGAGGGCAGAACTTTACGCTTTTCGATTCCCAACACCTCTACCCACCCTCAACCGCTGGAAAGTTGCCCAGCGGGTGGACGTCGCGGTGAAGCAGAAAGGGGTCGGAGGTGAGGGGCGGTAGAGAGTTGCATAAATTGAAGAGGCGAAGAGATCCAGCCCTCCGTCCAGAAGGACAGGGCAGAAGTAGGGGCTCCAGGCAGAGTGGGGAAGCAGGGAAGCCATAGCTGAGAGCTTGGAGACTAGGGAAGTCGGGGGCTGGTGGCCAGCGTGCAGAAAGGGAGAACGTAGGGAGAAGTTATCCAAAGGCCTTTCCCTTTCTCTGAATTCTGCTGGGACTGAGTTGCATGGGGCGACCTCTGGCTCCTCTCACCTCTCTCCAGTTTGGGCACTGGGACAGAGGTAGGTGCTGGACTTCGCAACTGGAGGGGGAGGGGGTCAGCGGGTTCCAGCGGGTTCTGACCACTGACACCGCTGCACTCATACCTAGCCCTCTTGCACCCAGTGCCAGCCCCATACGCAGGTTATGGCCTAACTAGGAACTGGGTCTGGCCTGGTGGTGATAGGCAATATGTATGTGTCCGCAGTAGGCAGTCTAAGCCTGCTTCCTTCGCCACTGTATTATAAGCACCTGATACCTGATGTATGAGAGAGTCCTATACTTAGACGTCCATCCTGTGAGTGAATTGATGTGCTTCCCTCCTTATTTTGCTGAACCTTTGGAGCTGCCCTGTTGGGGAGAAGAGAAACACACTGGAGTGGGGACTGCTTTTCCTCACCTGCATTGCAGGGGGAGGGCTGCCTTGCCAAGCTTTCCATCCTCATTCCTAAGCTGTCCTCTCCCTTTAATTTAGGCTGAGTTTGAAAAAGCTGCTGAGGAGGTTAAGAACCTCAAGACCAAACCAACAGATGAAGAGATGCTGTTCATCTACAGCCACTACAAACAAGCAACTGTGGGTGATGTAAATACAGGTATGCTGAGATGAGTCTTGGGGGGGGATCCTACTCATCTGAGCTAGTTCAATAGCCTTGATAGGTTAATACCTGGGAATCCTAATTTGTGAAACCTCACTCTTAAAACCCCAAGGTACTGGGGGGCAGAAGAGCATGGTATATGGTTCATGGTGCTTCTGGTATTTAATCTGGGGGTAGCCTAATTGATAGGGCTCACAGACCCTGCACTGATCATGGTTTCTGAGTGGTTCAGAATTCAAATCCTAGTTTTGGAAAGACTTTACTGATGTCATCAGCAGTTCCCATTTACTTGGGAGGGTGCATCGGCCCCAGCTTAGGAGAGACTTAACCCAGATTCTCAACTTAGTAGTAGCTTTACTGAACCACGCTGCTTGTGCCTGAGATGGGCAAGATATCTTGGCAGCACTGCCATACCTGATTTGAGAGCAGAGGAGCAGCTGGCTTCCTAGGGTAGGTCAGAAACATTTTTTTTTGCTGACAGCAGTTCCTGATGACCATTTGTTCCTTGTGGAAAAATCTTGGTACAAATTTTAGAGCTGTGGTTTGAACTACCATATTTTGTAATACTGCCTTTGCTACCCTGGGCAGTTTTTGATCTGCCCTTGGGTCCTTGAAACTCAGGTGTGTGCTGAGGCAATGGCACCATTCAGTCCATGCACAGACTTAGAGCTGCTGGCCATGGTAGCATAAAAGGAGCTCCCCTTAACCCCTAGTCAGGAGGGTGAGCACGACCCCCTCTCTCCTGCAGTTGAGGTGGAGGGTGGAACAGTTGGGTTGGCTATTGGCCAGCTAGAAGGAGGACATGTTGCCCAGAGCTAAAGATCATAGGAAATGACAAATCAAATTTGGATTCAGAGAAAGGACTTAGATGAAAAAGGCCTTGCGGTGAACATGAGTTTTGTGCTTGGTTTATAAACTATTTTCCCAGGGAGGGAAATGGGAGGTGAAGTGGGGGTGGCCAGAAGGACTGATACTTTTCTGTCAAATAGTATTTTCACAGACTGACTTCAGTGCTCCTGTCACCTTAGTATTGATAGACTGGCTTGGGAATCTCTCCCTCCCCTAAAAGGAGGTGTTGGCTCACTGTAGGGCTACACCCTCTAGTGCAGTAGCAACTAGCCATATGTGGTAATCTAAATTGAAATTGAAACTGGTTAAAATGTAATAAAATCAGAAGTTCAGTCCTCGCCCATTTTAAGCAGTCAGTTGCCTCATTGGCCTCTGAGATGGATGGTGCAAATGTACAACACTGCCTTTGCCCAGAAAAGGCAGTTAGGTGTGCTGCTCTAGAATTCTGATGCTGAGTCAACAGGTGCAGTTTCTCTTGGGTATCCCTGGGAATACTTGCCTGAAAGCACTCAGGGACACTGATATATCTCAGACACAGTGATCCAGGCCGTGGACACTGTGATGGCTCCCCTGGGTTTGCTCTTAGCCACCAAAATGAAGTAGGTCAACAGGGAAGTAGTGAGTGTTTCTCCAAAGTACAACTGCCAAGTATAAAAATCATGGTATCACTTCAGAAGATCTTGCTCTCAGGCACACTCCCACAAATCAACCATAATAGACTTGCAATTTAATAAAATATGGCAAAACATTGTGAACAGAAAGGACACTCAACTGATTATGTGTGAGGGAGAGAAATGGGGAAATTTGATCGCATTTCCCTTTGTAGTTTTGAATTTTGAGCCAAGAAAATGTATGTAGTACTTGTTAAAAAAAAATTATTAAAGGACAACTTTTAAAAGGCGAATTTGTGAGTTTATGTAACTTACAAGACAAGGACTGCCTACTAGTCCCTCCTGTTTCACTAGATTTTAAGTTTGGATTTCTATATATCTGGGTTTCTGAGTGCAGACCCAGGTTACTCCATGACAGAGCCCAGAAGGAATAGAGGTAATAAAAGATGGCTTTCTGGGCCTCCCCGGTGGTGCAGCGGTTAAGCGCTGCGCTGTGGAGCTGTCGGCAGCAGCGACGCGAGTTCAACGCCCGGCCAGGGAGAATCCCACATGGCGCAGCAGACCTCTCCTGCCTCGCCCTCAGCAGTGTATTTCTGATCTTCCTGTTCTGCTACCCACTCTGTCTCTGGTGAACCCTCTCGCCGCCCCACACCTCTAGCCTGTACCCCAGCTTGTATGTATAAATAAAAAATAAATCTTAAAAAAAAAAAAAAGATGGCTTTCATGGAGAGAAGGTTGATAAAGTTTTCCATTGGAACTTAAAGCAAACCTAATGTCTTTCCTCTCCTTGTTTAAGAACGTCCTGGGATGATGGACTTCAAAGGCAAAGCCAAGTGGGATGCCTGGAATGCACTGAAAGGTAATTGCTGCAATCAGTTTCCCTTGTTTGTGAAGCCCAGTAGTGAAATATTCCCCACCACGGAGTGTAAAGGACGAAGAGAGAAAACAAAGTACATGAACCACATGCTAGAAACCAGCTTGACCTTTGTTGGAATGGAAAAAGAACTGGAATACCTACTTTTTCTCCTAATACTGTTTATGCCTTTTCTAAACGTCCCTCTCTGATCGTTGGTATCATCTGGAGGGGTGGGGCTGGGACCAGGCCACTGAAATAGATTGGGCAGCATTATAATTGGTATGGACTTTCTGAGTATTCACAATAAGGGATGGTCCCCTGCCCACAACCCCCTCTTCCCCATAAGCCCCTAGCCCCTAGGATCTCTCCAGATCCTTTCCAGCCAGGAAGCCACATAAAAGGAAGGAATGAGCTAATGCAGGGCAAGCTGCTGGCACATGGCAGACTCGGTGAATGGAACAATTATATGCTAAGCAACAACAGCCAAGAAGTATCCCAGCTCCAACTTAATCACGTGCCACCTGCAGCAGCAAGACCCAAGAGTTGGCACTAAAGTCCCTACTAGCTTTTGTTGTCTTGCAAGCTAGTTTCTGAATAAGCCCTCTGTCTTCCTGCAAATGAGAAATCCTTGAATTCAAAAAGGGCCAGAATACAATAAATACTACTCCTAGGATTTGCAAAGAACTGGAACAGGAATGCCCGACTATTGATTTTCATTGGGTAGTTCCATGCCATTCTCAGGCCCCATGTACTCTGCAGTGCTTCAGAACATGCTCTGATTCACAGTGGGTATCCTTTACCGTGGAATCCAGGAAACTGAATGTTACTCTCCCTGGGGCACATAGTCAGAATCCTTTGTACTGTAGTATGAAGGCAAACATTTGCCTCATTCTCCTCTAAGAGTCAGCTGCTTTCAGAGTGCTCAAAGCTTTTCTTACAGCTTCTGTCCAGGGAGAAGGTGCTGGGCTTGGCATTTGCACTGCCAGTCTTGCAGTTTAGATAGATAAGAGCCCCACAGAGAAATACGTGACAGGCCACAGCCATCCATTGAGACAACTGCAGTGAAAGTCAGCAGGACCAGTAAAGTCTCTGCCTGTCTGCAGCACCCAGCTTCTCCTGAGGCTCAGTGGTCTCATGACTCAGGACAATGGGGCATTCCCCTGGCCAGCATGCTGGGAACAGGTGTTCAGCCAGAACACACGCTTGAGGGGCTTAGTGCTTTAAGGCGCCTTCACTGTGGGACAGGCTCCTGTGAACTGCAGTTGAACCCTGGCCAAGCCTATGAGTGGCAGGTAGTAGAATCCCCCTTTACAGGTGAGAAACTCAGCCTCAAAGCATTAAACCTGGGATGTCTTGGCTTCTAAAGTTTGCTACTTTTCAACCATGCTGCCCCTCTGACAAATAACCCTGTTGATTGCTTCCAGGGACTTCCAAGGACGATGCTATGAAAGCTTACATCGCCAAAGTAGAAGAACTAAAGAAAAAATATGGAATATAAGGGACTGGATTGGGCTGCCAGCCACACATTTCACCTAAACTTTCATAATGCCTTGCTTTTCTAATACGGCGGATAAAGTGAAATAATGAAAATAACCTGTTAACCCAGTTCCTCAAGACTGTCAAGGATATAGTTCTAACAGATTAGGGGCTGAAATGGTCACTGACCTTCTTTAAGTAGTTTTTATCTGTAAATTAAAAGTGCATTTGTTACTTTAAGTCTTTGGCCGTCTGGGTTCTTGAAATAATGTACTGTTCTAACCTCTCTTGCTCACTTCCTTTTTCTAACAGTTTTATCTGGAAGTGTTTGAGCTGCCACTCTTTACTCTTAGTGAGAAGCAGGCAGTGTAGAACCCCCCGCCCCCCATTCCAGACCTGGAGTGTACTCGCCTTTTGTGGAGAGGAAAAGGATAATAGAAGTGGCCTTGCATTCCTCCCAGTTCCGGCCAAACTGGTCAGGACCGACTGAGACCTCAGTCTGCAGTGCTTACACCCTCCTGTCCAGACAGCGGACAGCGCTGGCCTCAGGCTCTGAGTTGGTCAGGGATGGCAAGTATTTGAGGTTTGTCTGAGATCCACCCAGTCCATGACTACAAAGCAGATGAGAAAGTATGGAAACCCCAGTCAGGAATGAAATATGCACGGCCTGGGGGAAAAGCCCCGAGTCCCAGTAGAAGCTTAGCCTCAGGCAGCTGGGTATACCAGAGTGAGCTGGGGAAAGGAGTGCTCAGCAGGTAGAAGGCAGATCAGGACCCAGGGGGGGAAAGGGGTTGAGCCTGTAGAGAAACACCCGCAATTTGACCCTACAGGATGTAGGTTATTGAGAAATAAGAGACAACTGCAATACCCTCTTTGCCCCTCTTTGTCCCTCTCAGTCACCTTCACAGTCCTGCAAGGGAGGAATTAGTTTTCCTATTTTACAGCCGAAAGAGCTAAGACTGAAAGAAATTACGAAACTCTCTGAGGCTAGACAGTTTTCAGCTCCTCCCACAAACGCATCTGCCCTGGTCTTAGACATAGTTCAACCCCACTCCAGGACAGGCCTGAGAGGACCTACTCAAGATCACTCAGCTGGTAAATCAACTAAGAACCAGCATTCAAGTGCAGATCCTGGGAGGACCAGATGACTGTACCTCCCAGGGTGGCCCCCCCAGGTATGACCCGTCCTTCAGTGGCAGAAACAGTAACAGCAGGGAGGCAGGCATGGTTTGACTGGAATATGGCATACCATCCATGTAAAACAGGCAAGATGGTGGAAAGTCTTAACACTGAGGTTAAAAAGTATAGAACTTACTATAGGTGATGGGAGTCTCTGGAGAGTTGATGTGGTCAAAGACCTTTTAAATGATCATTCTGACTATATCAAGCTACTGAGAATGGTGATGCTTCCAAGTTCCAGCCCAGCCTGTCCTCAGAAAACCAGCCCAGCAGTGCGATGTAGACAAGGAGTTCACTCCAATGGAGCAAGGGGATCTAGGCCCAAAAGCCTGACATGCAGCCCAGGCAAGATGACTTCCTAAGTAGCAGTGTCATTTATGTGAGGGTTGGTGATCCCTGGGTGATGACGGCCTATAAGTCAGCACAAAGTTCTGGTCTCCTCCCTCTTGACTCCATTCCACCCAGGCTGCCAAGACCTCCAGGCTGACAGGCATTAATGGGCCCTGAGATTGATAGTAGGCAGCCATTTCCACTCACTTCTCAGACTTGGATGGGCTGTTGCAATGTTGTTATCAAAGAAGAATCAACTTTGGGTGAAGTCCAAAGCATTGTTACCCTCCAAACACACAGACCTGACTCCAGAGACAGGCCTAACACACCTACCCAGAGAGTGGTGGTATTACTGGAGATTATGAGAAGATCTTGGCATAGAGTGAGTTCCTACCCTGTGGCACTTCATCAAAAATTTTTCTTCTGCCAGCTTTCATACCAACACTTGCTCCTGGCAACATTCCTTTCACAATATCATCAAAGTCAAGGACCTAATTAAGGAGGTGGTTATCACTTCTTTGGTAACACTGGAGAGGATGAGTAAAAGAAGCTCCTACCCATAATCTTGCCTATTTTTCATTTGTGAAAGCCAGTTGGGGCCTGGCAGGCATGCCCAGGCACTGTGTCGCTGCCTGGCTGCTGGCTCCACTCGAAAGAATGGGAATCAAAAGAGTGGCTTCTACTTGAGGAAGTCCTGATACACATAACTTTTGCATTCTGACCTTCTGCAGTAATCCTGCTACAACTATATGATTATTCGGTATTTCTTCTCTGGAGGCTGATGGGCATGGGTGCTGGGCTTGAACCCGAGACCCCTCTTTACTACCACTGGTGTGGACTCCAGTTAATGGCTACCATTTGCCAAGAACCTGCTGGGCCAGGTTCCTACTCGGGGTCTTTGCTTTGGGTTTTGATCTAACCCTTCAGTGCTGTGAGATAGGGACTGTATCTCACTACTGTGTAGTGGAGTTACTGAACACATTACTCAGTTGAGATAGGAAGGCTCAGTGGTGACATGAGATGCAAACCCAGGGCTCTGACCAGGAAAACCCTGCTGATCCCCTTCTGGCACATTCCCTGTCATGATCACTGACTGCCACTCATCTCTGCATCTCCATTGTCCATCAGATGCTAAAGGTGACCTCATCTTACTGGCCTAGTGTAAAATCCCATACCTGCTCTGCAGCTCCTTCCTGAGGAGGGGCTTAGAAAAGCAGATCACATCTCCATAGCCAGAGTGGAGCACAGATGAGCTGTTCCTCTGTAAGCACCTCAGGTAATTCTGGCACTCGACTAGGTCTGGGAGGCACCCTCCTCACGCAAAGTGGTGGTACTGGTTTCTCAGAAAGTAGTGTAGGTATGTCCTGAAAGCATGTCACCAGCATCTTCAGGAACCATCCTGAGGGACAGGGAAAGGCCACTGGAAAACTTTGATTCAGCCTTTCTCCAAGTCACATAGAAAGGGGGCATGTCATGTCACCTGTATAAGCCTCAGTTTCTCCATCAATAAAATGGGCCTGGGCAGTAGGTCATGTGCCCAGTGTATTGAGGGAAAAAAGAGGAGAGGCCAGAGAACGCCCAGGGAGTAACTGGCATAACAAGAGTTGGGCTGGGAAGCTGTGAGGGGGCGGTTTAAGCAACCAGATGATTAAAGATGTTGAAAATTAAATCATAGGTATTTGGAGTTGAGGATGAGCCAAGAGGAAAAGCCAGCAGATGCAGGCTTTAGCGCACCTGTGCCTTTGAGACCTGGTTCAGACCTGTGCCCTTGGCAGTTCCCAAGGAATAGAAGGTCAGAATGTTCATTCATTCATTCATTCATTCATTCATTCACAGGTCATCAGAATGTTTCTTCTCATATATTTACTTATTTAGAAATAGAAAATGAGAATGTTTCTTCCCTTATTTATTGATTGATTGATTGATGACTAGATCAGAATGTTTCTTCCCTTATGTTTGCATGTATATAGGAATAGAGGTCAGATTGTTTCTTATTTATTTGCTTGCTTATATGTGGATTATATGTATGTGAGTAGGTAGGGATATGGTTACATGCAGCTTCTCTTTCTAAAAGAATTGGGGTAGCTAAGAACTGACTGAAAAATAAGTTAAGTGCCATGTAGGACCCTAAGGTTTAAAAGTAGCTCAGACCATCCATGCCCTGAAAAGGCAGTAAACCAGAAAGCATGGTGCCTGCAGAGAAGCCTGGGAGGCCATCCCCGAACTCCTCCAAGCAGAGAATTCCGGGTCAACTCAGGCCTTAGATTCAATTGGAAGGCCAGACATTGGTCAGCCGGACAGCTTGTTTATATTTTATGATTTATGATAAGTATCATTTTCCTAAGTAAGACATGAACATAGGTTTAAACTGCAAATATTTCCACTTTTATGTAGCTGTAATTATAGCCCCTAAAGGAAATTAGTGAGATACCAAAGCACAGAACTCTGTACTTAAGGGATCATCTTGAGTAACCTAAGGCCATCCTGCTATAGTAGGTTGAGTTGTATCCCTAAAAAGGATAGTCCAAGCCCTAGACCCCACTTGAGATACCTTGTGGCTGTGACCTTAGTTGGAAATAGGATCTTTGCAGATATTATAAGGTAATCCTGAATTTGGGGTGGGCTCTAATCCAATGACAGATGCCTTAGAAGAGAAGAGAGGGAGATTTGAAAAAGACATACTGAGAAAAAGACCAAGTGAAGCTGGAGGCATGGATTGGAATTATGCAGCTATAAGCCTAGGGCTAAGGGTTATTGGTAACACCAGCTAAGAGAGAGGCTTGGAACAGCTTCTCAGAGCCCCAGGAAGGAACTACAACCAACAATATCTTGAACCTGGACTTCTCTCTGCAAGAACTGGAGAATAAGTTTTTGTTGTTTTAAGTGTTGACTGAAATAAAAACCTCAATGATACCTAGACAAAGAGTTTATTAGATAATAAATGAGAAATTGAAAATGGAAGCAGTCTGATAGATTTTATTCTGTGAGGGCTATTCCAACAATCACAAGATTCAATCACAAGCTTGAATTTAATTTATATAGATAGGAACAGTGAGCCAATTTGTTATTCTTAACTGGGGGGGGGGGCGGGGGGGGTGCTGCTGTGGGCAGGACAGAGGGTGGCTTCCAGTTTTCATCTATAGGTTTAACTCTTCCCATTTCCTAAGTTATGTTGACCTAAAGAAATAGTCATTCTATCTATACACTGAAGAGAGCAAATGCGGTGGGGGGTGAGGGTGAGGGTAATGAGGGGGGTAAAAGGGTAAAAGGTAGGTTTTCCCACAAGCGCTAGATGCCTGCATGACTGCTTCAAAGAAAAAGAAAGAACCTGTTCTGACTTTAAGCATAGGTAAATGGATTTGCTGTCTTGGGGAGGGTGCCTCACGATGTTCATGATATGTTCACACAAGTTACCCAGTCTATGTGAACTGTTATAACATCCCTGGAAAAATGACACACCTGCCCACCCTGTGTGGCTACCCATGGGCTGGTCCACTCTTTAGAAGTAAGACCCTGAAGATCCTTGTTAAATATAAATTCTTTTTTTAAAAAAAGATTTATTTATTTATGCACACAAGAGCTGGGGTGTAGGCCAGAGGGTGGCGGTTGTGGGGTGAGAGGATTCGCCAGAGACAGAGCAGGGAACAGAGCAGACAGATTTTTACTGAAATACACTGCTGAGGGGAAGCAGCGGGCGAGACAGGAGAGGTCTGCTGCACCATGTGGAAGCTCCCTGGCCAGGGATCCAACTTGTGCTGCAGTGGCTGCAGATAGCTTCATAGTGCTGAGATTTAACCCCTTGTGCGACCAAGGAGGCCCTCAAATATAAATTCTTAAGGGTAACCTGGAGCGTTCTCTTGTGGATACTTGATAGGGTTTATCTCTGTTAGAAATCAGGGACCTTAAAGGTATGGGAATTAGCATTTTGATAGTATTGCTGGACAAGCTAGGACTTGGATGCTGGCAAGATATTCACACCAAGATCTTACCCACCAGTACCAAGGTATCACCTTTGCATAGGAGATGTGCCAGCATTGGGAGGGGTCCAGAGGGACTTCTTAACTTGGCCTTTAACAGTTTTACCTAAGGGTAGCCCTGAGGGACACCGCCAGTTCATCAGTAATACTGAAGAGAGTATGGACTTTGCAGATCAATTTGAATTTGAATCAACCCATGGTGACTTTTGTTCTTTGCAACATTGAACAAGTTCTATATTTTCTCTGAGCCTCAGATGTTTTGTCTATAAAATAGGGATCTCTAGCTTGCAGAATTGAGTGGGGATTTAGTAAATACCTAACACACAATGGAGAAAGACAATATATAATAGCTATTGTTAATCAACAAAAGCTTTCCAATGAATAAAGAAAGAATGAATCTGTTTAAGGCTTTAAGATTTGAGAGGTTCTGCTTGAGGTAAGCCAGACTGTTCCCCAAACTTAAAGTGTATGTCATTTTTATTCATGTGTACTTTTTTTAGCATCCTTTCTTTTCAAGAGTAATCCCCTTGCCCCATTCCTGGGGTATTACCCCATCAGAACTCTGGGGTTTAAGAGAGTATAAGGATTTTCCCTGAAGATCCTTGCATGAAAATCCTAGGGACAAATGATTGCTTGGGCTACCTGACTACCTCTGACCCAATCCCATGGCCTAGGACATGGAGAAATTCACACATTCTCTGGAATCTCTAGTTGTAGGAACATTCTAATTTTATGGGGAAAGCTGCTTGCTGACATTTTGCAACAACTTGGAAGAAGCTGTTTGTCATAGTAAAAAATATGGTGTCAATATTCAAAGGGAAGCAGGCGTAAGGGTTGGGTAGGAAGAAACACAAAACAACATCATCTGGGTTTTGAATGCAGCTGTACAAGGTGCCAGCTCCACCTCCAGCTTTCAAATTCCTTTTCCATATTGATGTGAATTGACCTCTTCTTATTTTCTATAAAAAGAGTATGAAACAAACAGTATACTTAACTCTTTCTCCTGTGTTGACCAACTTGGTGGGAGTAGTAGTTGGTTTGTTACTATAATGCTCTATAATAATCCTCAAACTTTGCTTATAAAAATAAGCATGCATTTCTCACTCTGGGGTCTGCAGTTTGCTATGATTCCAGGTTGATCCTGGGTTCAAGTCTGATCCACATACCTAGCGGTTATCTGATATTCTTCTCTTGGAAGACTGTAGAACATGCAAGAGGCCAAACCAAGATGCACAAGCACACTGAAAGATTCTACTTGAGTGAGAGCTGCTCACATCTCATTCATCAAAATAAGTCTCATGACCAATTCCACGGCCAACAGGGCATGGGTGTTCAGGCTGCTTAACCCAATGGGAGCCTCTTGGCAAAGAACTTGTATATATAATTCTGAAACAAGGAGAGAAAAAATCAACAATAATCTAGAAAAGAGAATAGTATTGGGAGCTGGGGTCACAAATGTGGCTCCACCATCAATACCCTTGATCAACGGAAGTTCTCCTTGGTCCACAAAGGTCATCCTCTTCAACCAAGTCCCTCATTTCAAAAGAACACACATGGAGTGATGAGAGAGAAAAAGAACACACAAGCAGACATGATAGCAGGTGCTCCAGTGACCATACTGAACCATGAGGAGAGCTTAAGGATGGAAATAGAAAGATAGACGTATCCTGATCTAAGTAAGTATTGAATTATCCCTGGACTGCTTACCAAATGACTTCCTTCTGGAAAAAAAATTGTGGGCCTCCCTGATGGCACAAGGGGTTAAATCTGAACACCATAAAGCTATCAGCAGCCACTGCAGCAGTTCAATCCCCAGCCAGGGAGCTTCCCACATGGCACAGCAGACCTCTCCTGTCTCACCCTCAGCAGTGTATTTCAGTCAATCTGTCTTTTCTGCTCCCCACTCTGTCTCTGGTGAATCCTCTCACCACCCCACACCTCTGCCCTACACCCCAGCTTTTGTATGCGTAAATAAATAAATCTTTTTTTAAAAATTGTGCCTTGTGTGTTCAAACCCCCTTTTTCGGGGTACTGTCATAGTCAAATGTAATCCCTAAGTGAGGCAGGAACTGTGATTAGTCAGGATGGTGTTCATATAAGGTAAGTATGGTAGATCCTAATGTATATGATTTGGAATTCTGGAACAAAAATTACTGCTTTCATAGTTATCTGGAGGCCTCAAAAATTTGATGCTCTAGGAGTAGGAAAAGAATAGGTTATGAATCCAAGGGATCTTTTTGAATAAGAAAAATTCTTAAATTTGGGTTGTGAGTACATTTCAGTATTTTTTATATACTCTCTTTTTTATGTGTATTTAATGGTTTTTTGCTTGAACATTATTTTCTTTTCCATTCCTGTCTTTTGCCCATTTTTCTGTTGAATAGTTGATTTTTTTTCTCCTTTCCAGGAGCTCTTTACATATTAAGGAGATTAGCCCTTTGTCATTAATAGTTATTAATAGTATATTTTTCCCAATTTATCATTTGTCTTTTGATTTTGCTCAGAGTAAAACACAATGATTTGAACTAAGGTGTGTGTGTGTGTGTGTGTGTGTGTGTGTGTGTGTGTGTAAAGAATGATTGACAATTTGATTTAGGATAGAGATCAAATTTCCCAAAATTACATACTTCATAGCCATGACATTTAAATCATTTTCTAAAATATAGGCTCAGGGAGCTTCATCAATCAACTTCCTCACACACACAAAAAAAATCTTTCAATTGTTGGTTTGCTGAAATGGAAATGACACAGGACAAGCCTAAGGGAAGGGAATGACGCTCTTGATGGCTCCTCACCTCCCACTTAAGAAGACCAGACACAACCCAAAATCAGACACACCTGAGAAACAACAGTAACAGAATTTAGAGAGAGAGAGAGAGAGAGAGAGAGAGAGAGAGAGAGAGAGAGAGAGAGAGAGAGAGAGAATTTACAGGCTGATATGCAGCCAGATGCTGTCTGTCCTACCCCTGATAATACCTGCTGAGCAGAGAATGAAGTCCAATCATATGGCAAACTGGTGACTTCTCTATAGACACCCCTCCTCACCAGTGGTTTAACTGCCCCCAAACCACAGCAGCTTAACAGTCAAAGCTCCAGCTCTACCCTTACTTCCTCTCAGCACCCCTCTGGCAGTGGAGTCTGGAAAGCTCCACCTCCTAACACCCAGTTGCTTATGAGAACCATCCACTGACTGAGAGGTTACTCCTCACTGTTCCTCTTACAAAAAGAGCAAATTTTTATCAAAAAAGATTACGATATCTATATGCACCCATATGCATTTACATATGTGCTACACGGATGGTGTAATAAAAAGAAGAGAATGGGGAGGGTGATAAAGTGATTGAATGAGTAAAAGGGATAAACAAAGGGTGATAGAGAGTTGGACTGAATGAGAATGGGGAGGGAGGGAGAGAGGCAGAGAGAAAGAGAATGAGATCAGTCATTCATTCCAGTCTGGGAAGGATGTCTAACAACACCCATAAAACTTAGACTCCGGAGAATAGTGCCATGCTTTCACATAGCGCCTGATGCAGGCTAAACAGTCAGTACACTCTGTAAGAACTTAATAATGTATTGCCTATTGCACATGGCATAGTACTAAAATCAAGAGGGTCCTAATTTATATGAGAGGGTCCCTGGTTGCATAATGTTAAGCCTCAGTGCTATCAGCTGTCACTACCAGCCTGAGTTCGCTCCCTGGCCAGGGAGATAAGCCACATGGCACAGCAGACCTCTCCTGTCTTGCCCGCTGCTCAGCAGTGTATTTCAGTGGATCCACCTGTTCTTCTCCCCACTGTGTCTCTGGTGAATCCTCTCACTTCCCGAACCTCTGGCCTACACCCCAGTTCTTGTATGTATAAATAAATCTTAAAAAAATAATTTATATGAGAAAACAAGACATTTAACTGCAAAAAGGCAATAAATGTAGAAATTTTAAAATATTGTAACACATCAAAGTAACTACTTTCTTGTTAGGGTAAAATAAGAATCATTGCATCTAAAGTCAACAAGTCTTGAGCAACAAGTCAGAGTAAAAGACTGTGGAAAAGGTAAATAAAGCATTTAAAGGCAAAAACTCAAAGAAAATGTATTTAAAGTAGACAGGTCTAAAGCCAGAACTACTTTTAAATAGACAGGTCTAAAAACAATTACTATCTCTTGACTCGTTTTGAAAATCAGTACTGTTGTGAGGAAGAATTGGAGTGTAAGCCAGAGGAATGGGGGTGAAAGAATTCACGAGACACAAAGTGGAGAACAGAAAAGGTGGATTTATTTAAATACACTGCTAAGAGGAGCAGCAGGCAAAATGGTAAAAGCCTGCCCCCAAAGAAGATTTTTTAGGGTTCCCTTTTATAGCCTGTTTTGGTTTTTTTTGACTGAGGGAGTCCGGCTCTGCAGGTTGCTATCTGCTGGGGCATCAGATTGCTATCTGCTGTCCATGGGCATAGGTGGGCGTCATGGCTGGGTTCTGTTTACCTAAAATTTTGGATGGGACCCTATTGGTCATGTGGACCATGGCCAAGTTGCCATGGCAACTCTATTGTTTCCCCTTCCTTGTCTGCTTTGTGTCTCGCAGTTCAGCTGAGCAAAGTACAGAGATTAAGTCTTAACTTTATTAAATGATACCTCCACAAATACTGCTACTGGACACTTGACAAACTTTGTTGTAAAGTGAGTAATTAAAAACTCTAAGGTGGCTAGAAGCCGGACTGTAAGGTGCTGTATAGCCCTCTAAGGACAGTGCCCAGTAGAGGAAGGGTCACTCACTGTCTGTGAGTTCTTCACCTGCACACTGTTGCAGCCGGGTCTTGCACAATTCCAAGACCAGGATCAGGGTACAACAATAATGAGGTTTATTTAACATACAGGAGAAACAAAGAGTTACTGAGGACACAGTGGCTGGCTATCTCACCCTAGATAGAGTCCACAGAGTTCAAAAGTCCCAAACAAAAAGCCTCTCCTCCAAGATGAAATTGTCCCACCAACAAGGACCTGGAGTGTTTGGCAGCCAGAGGTGCCCACAGGTGGGGCCTCTGAGATGATGCTGCATCAGGTGTCTGACCTCGAAAACTGTGAGCTAACAAATTTTTGCTGTTTTTAGCTACTAAATTGGTGGTCATTTGTTACAGCAGTAGACTCTGAAGCATTATAGGAAACTGATACAGAATCTGTCCCTAAAGAACCACACCCCCCGATCACATCTCAATGACCAGAATTTAATCACATAACCATATGTAGCTGCAAGAGAGACTGGACACAGGCCTCACTGGTGGTGCAATGGGTTAAGTCTCAGCACTATGAAGCTACCCACAGCCACTGCAGCACGGCTTTGATCCCCGGCCAGGGAGCTTCCCACATGGCGCAGCAGACCTCTCCTGCCTCGCCCACTCCTCCCCTCAGCAGTGTACTTCAGTAGATCTGCCTGTTCTGTTCAACAGTCTGTCTCTGGTGAATCTTCTCACCATCCCACACCTCTGGCCTACACCCCAGTTCTTGTCGGCATAAGTAAATAAATCTTTTAAAAAAGAGAGACTGGACACATTGTCAACCCAATTAAAGTTGAAATGCCATGCCGTGCCCTGGCCCACCCGAGTTGCCTGAAGGCGCAGCACGGAGCTAGGACCTTTAAGGAAGAGTTCCTTAGGTAGCCAAGAGGCGACATCTCTTCCCGTAACTACTTTAACTCACAAATATTTTCTAAGTTAGACCTATAACTTTCTTAAGATATGCCTGCATACATAACCTCTCCATTGCCTAAGACCCCATGATTGGGTCCAGGTGCCGAGCTGCTCCTTCGATAAGTACATTCTTGCCTAATCACTGTTGATGTCCTGTACAAAAACATTTACTCCTCCTCCCCTTACATTCCCCTGCCGGCTTCTGGGAATCAGCATAAGATGGCTTCTGTGATTAGCCACTTCAGGGAGTTGGAATAAGATGGTTCCTTTGATCAGATTCTGGTTTCCAGGCAAAAAGGACATTACGCTATCGCCTTTTAGGCTCCAGGCTCAGGGCAAAGGTTAATCATTATGTTTATACCTCATACCTTAGAAAATTTACCTTAAGCAAAAAATATTTTCCACAGAAACCACCTGATTGTAAACAAAATGTAATCAATCATGCGCTTAACAAAAATATGTATCCTGTTATTTTTACCTCATTTTTGTAGTCAATCATTATCTTTAGAAACTATGCCTGCTAGCCAATTTTATGGTATAAAAAACCCCACTGTTGGGGCAATAAACGGAGCAGCCTGATCACTACTCAGTGTGCGTGCTGTCTCTCATTCCCCTTCCCCTTCCCTCCTGTCTCCGAAGCCTTCCCCACCACCCACCTGAACCGACAATAACTTTGCACGGAGCTGGCCTCCGACAATGCCACTAACAGGAAAAGGGAAGAATGTATACGGGAGTAGGCAGGAGGCAAGCTAGGTCATAGAACTCTATTCCTCGGGCCACAGTGTTTACCCATGGCAGGGCATGAGACTCAACGAACCATTTCCTGAGAGTTTATGGGGCGTGTTACAAGTCATCCCCAAAATTGATTTCAAGCTTCTGGGCTTTACTGGGTCCAGCTGGATAGCTCTTGCTCAGGATATTCAAGTGGCTACAGCCGGATGATGGCGTCATCTTGGAGCCTCCTTTCATCTGTGGTGGACACTACTGTTGGCCAGAACACCAACACACAGCTCTCCATGTGGCTTGGGCTTCCTCAGAGCATGGCAGCTGAGGACCACAGAGATTGTCTCAGGAGATTCAGACACAATCTGGTTCACCTTTATAATTTGGCCTACCAAGTCACATAGCACCGCCTCTGCCATAGTCGTTAATACACCCAAGTTCAAGAAGAGTGAACACAGACCTCATTTGTTTATAGGAGGAGTGTTGCAGTCACATTGTAGGAAACACCTATGGGGTGGGGGACACCACTTGGTGGGGCTTTTGGGAGGGAAGGTGGAATATAACCTGCCCAAAATACATGGCATCCTCACATCAAGCCGTCCTTTCTGGATGTTGAATTATCCTTTTCCTTTTTCTCTTTTTTTGTTTTGTTTTCTTTTTTTATTATTATTATTAAATATATTTATTTAAATATATATTATATTACTAAATATATATTTTACATCATGTTATTTTTGTATAGTGTTTGATTTTTCCTCTCAGGTGTAATCCCCATTAAATTCTCACCACCAAATGGGGCCTCCCTGGTGGCGCAGCAGTTGAGCGCTGCGCTGTGGAGCTGTCAGCAGCGCGCGATGCAAGTTCGATGCCCAGCCGGGGAGAATCCCACATGGTGCAGCAGACCTCTCCGGCCTCGCCCCCTGCTTCCCTCAGCAGTGTATTTCTGATCTGCCTGTTCTGCTCCACACTCTGTCTCTGGTGAACCCTCTCACCACCCCACACCACTGGCCTGTACCCCAGCTTGTATGTGTAAATAAATAAACCTTTAAAAAAAAAAAAAAGAAATTCTCACCACCAAGTCACCCGTAAACTGTCACTATGGTGTCTTGTGCTATTCTATATCCCTTTTTCCTTAAGCTAGTTTGAGGGGGATTTCTGTCACTTCCTGGCCAAACAACATAATGCAAATCCTTTAGGCTGCTCTAAGGATTACATGACTGACAAAATCATATTACAACACAAATAATAGGAGCTCCATGAATGGAGGTTGACTATATTCACTTCTTCCAAATACGCTTCACATCTCCCGTGGAATAGGGAAATGTGTAATTTATGCTATCTATGTTGCAAGATAGCAGTATCCAGCACCTTTGCCACTATAGACACTTCACCCATGAAGCTTGCAGTTATACCCCAGAGGAATTTTGTGATATGTTTACTCCAGTCCAGTGTACACAGAACTCCCCTCTTTAGCAGTCCCATTTGTTCCTTCTATTCACCTAACCTTTCCATTAACACTGGTCAATAAATTTTTACAAAAGTCATGTTACTGAAATAAAATTAGTCATTTCGTATCAATTTGTATGTGCTCAACACGAATATGACAGTCAAATTCTAATTTTGGCTCTAGTTTTTTTGTAATCTGCAATAAATGGATGTTTACCTCACAAAATGCATGCCAGTAGTAATAGGCCTATGGTTAATACCTGTAAAAAATCAAGTCATAGACTACTTCTTAGACTTCTTCACTTGTCTCTTGTACAGCTGTTCAGGTGCATCTCTGGGGAGTGTCCAGCAGTAGTCAGTCAGCATTGTAGTGGACCATTTTCCCTGATAGCTTTGTTCCACTGATGCGATACCTTGATGAAAATGTTCGCCTTGTTCATCACTAACCATACCACAGTTTTCAGGGAAGAAATCCACATGGGACTGAAGGAAGTGGATCTGTAGAGACATATAGCAGCCAAGCTTCTGATACTGCATCAGCATGTCTTCTACTAGTTCCTTGTAGTTTTCTGCCCTAACATTTTCAAGAAAGTTTGCAGACCCTAGGCGAAAAGCATTTCATGCTTGTTTTGCATCACTCTGCAGCAAGTTGTTGAATCAGTCATCTTTGAAGAGCTCTCTCCCTCTTTAATCTTTGCTTTGCTGAGTCAAGGAAATTTTTCATGCAGGTATCGGAAAGCTGGTGAGGTCCGGTCCATGGTTTTCACGAAATACTTCATCAAACTTAGTTTGATGTGAAGGGGTTATAGCAGGATTTTGTGTGCCTTGAGCTGGGTGCTGGATATTCTTCTCTCCAATTGCTACATTTTGTGACAGCCCACCAGGGTGCCTGAGTTTGACCCCTGGCCAGGGAGCTAACCCACATGGCGCAGCAGACCTCTCCTGTCTCCCTGCTGCTCCCCTCAGCAGTGTATTTCAGTAGAACTGCCACTTCTGCTACCTGCTCTGTCTCTGATGAATCCTCTCACCCCCCTGTACCTCTGGCCTACACCCCAGTTCTCCTACGCAAAAATAAATCAGTAAAATCTTTTTTAAAAAATGCTCTTATTAGTAATGTATAAAAACTCCCTTTTATCCTCACATCCTTGCCAGTATTAAATATTATCATTTAAGAAATTGTTTTAATTTTATAACTTGTCAGGTAAAAAATGGTGGTTTGCATAGGGAAGCTTCCTTGTAAATGAAGCTTCTCCAGGGTGTTCTTTAAGTGTCCTTCAGAGGTGGCGTGTCTGTACTTCCATCCCTCAAACCCCTATACCACTCCCGCCATTTCGCAAAATCTTGCAAAATTTCTGTTTGATTTCCTGTTAGACTTTGGAACTCCTCTTACAGATTTTTCTCTTTTTCAGTTCCAGCTCTGCTCTCCAAAGTGTAATTCTTCCACAGCACAGAAGACCAGATATGTTCCATTAACCAAGGTTGTGTGTGTTAAATGGTTAACCAGGCAGCGCCTGGAGGCGGCAGAGGGGATGGGCTGGGTCAGGGAGGCGCCTCACCTGGCAGGGCAACCGGTTGCCCCACTGCCCCACACAGGGGAAAACCAAAAGCCTGGTCTTTCTGGTTCACTGCAGGCAGTAGGTGAGGAACCAACCGTCGTGAGGCAAGCACAACCTAACTCAGATCTTACAAAGGAAGCTGAGATCCCGAGATCCTATTTGGGCTGAGGAAATAGCAGTTGGGACTTTGAGTGAGGAAGCAGTTTTGCAGCACACAGCCACAGAGGAGAAGCAACGATCTCTCTGCAGAAGAAAGCAATTGTTGAGGGAGAAAAACTGTTCTTCTTTTAGATTCACTTATTTATTTACTTCCGTTCATTTTAATTATCAAACTTTTCAAACATACAGAAAAGTTGAAAGGTGTTCACAGAGAACACCCACATATCCACTACACAGATTTTACCACAGCATTTACTCTAGTTGCCTTATGATGTATATACTCCATCTACCCCTCCAGCTATGCTGAAGCCTCAACTATTTTTTGATGCATTTCAAAGTAAATTGCAGACATCAGTATGCTTCCCTAGATTTCAACATTTGTTTACAGTTTTGTTATTTCTTCAGGGTTAAATGTAAATGCGATAAAATGTAAAAATCTTAGAATTGATAAGTTTTAACAAATGCATATATCTGTACAAAGCAGATCCCTAATAAAATAGAAAACACTACTATTACTCCAGAAAGTTCCTTCATACCTTCCCCCAGTTGTCATCTGTCAACATGCTCGCTGAGGTCAATGTTGCTCAAATTTTTCTATCATAGATCAGTTTTGCATATTCTACAAGTTCATCCAGACAAAATCAAACATTTGTAGTCTTTGTCTGAAGCTACTTTCCCTCCCACTAAGAACACATTATTATGGAAAGAAACTGGCAAACTCTAGGCTCTATCAGAAGCCCAGTTCTCATTCAGGGACAAAGAGAAAGCTTTTTTCCACTAAATAGAATTTAAAATGAAATACCATTAAAAGAGTGCAAAAGCAAGCCACAGAGTGGGAAATATGCCTCATACATCTAGTCTATGAAATACTAATATCCAAAATATATAAAGAATGATAAGTCAATAATAGGAAGATAGACCAATGGAAAAAATGAACAAAAGACTTAAATTTCTCAAAAGAAACTATCCATCTGCCAAAAAATTCATGACAAAATGTGCAACCTCATTACTCATCAAGGAAATTTAAAATCATAATATGATATAAATACAAGGCACCAGAATGGCAAAAACAAAAGAGAAAAAAATTTTAAGAATTGGCGAGGGTGTAGAGCAACCCGAATTCTCATAAACTGTTGACATTCTGTCAGCACAAATATTTCAGCTCAAATATTTTATGCAGTTATTTGGCAGTATCTACTAAAGCTAAAATATGTACACCCTATGGCCTAGCGATTTATTATTTTTTTAAAGATTTATTTATTTATGCATATAAGAGGTGGGTGTAGGCCAGAGCTGTGGGGGGAGGCATGAGAGGATTCACTAGAGACAGAGCGGGGAGCAGAACAGGCAGATTGACTGAAGTACACTGCTGAGGGGAGCAGCAGGTGAGGCAGGAGAGGTCTGTGTTCACAAAAAGACTTGCACAAAAATCATGCATAATTTAAAAAAGGTATGTGCAGCATACAATAGCCCAAAACCACAAACAATCCAAATATCCATCAATAAAACAGTAGATTAAAAATATAGAATATTCACACAGTGGAGCGATACACAATGAAAATACTCTGACTGCATGATACGGATGAATCTCAGACAACTCAACAGCAAAAAAAAAAAAATCCAATTTCAAAAAACAGGCAGAAGATCTGAGTAGAGTTTTTCCCAAAGAGGACATGAAAAGGTGCTCAACATCACTAATTTTCAAAGAAAAGTGAATCCAAACCACAATGAGGTATCACCCATCTGTTAGAATGGCAATTATCAAAAAAAAAAAAAAAAAAAAAACAGGAAATAGTAAGGAGAAGAGGGAAGCTATGTGCACTATTGGTGGGAATGCAAACTAGTGGAGCTACTATGGAAAAGGGTATGGAGGTGAAGTAGCAAGTTCAAAAGTTTGCTGCTTGGAAATGAAAGTTGCTTAAGTTTCCAAAGTCACTGCTTGGATACTGCTGCTTGCTGGGGCAGAAAGCTGCTGGGAAAGTCTCTGTGCTGTGCTCCTTGCCCACAATAGTAGCTATGGCTACCTTGACCCCGTTCCCAAACAATAAAGTTTATGATGAATGGGGTAGGTAAGTTTCCTTATATAAACTGTGTAACAACCTGCCATTCCTGTAATTCGAGGCTCAGATTTTTGGGAGTTATCCCACGGGGACCGCCAGTGTGACAATTAAATCTCTCTCTCTCCACCTCTCTAGTGCCACCTGATTACTCTGGGAAAGTTGCCATAATAGAGTTTCCTCCAAAAATTAAAAATGGAACTACCATACCATCCAGAAATTCTACTTCTGTGTATTTATACGAAAGAAGTGAAAATACTATACTAACTAGAAAAGATATCTGATAGCCATGTTCACTGATAATTATTCACAATAGCTAGGAGTCACAAGCAAATTAAGTATCCATTGATGGATACGTGGATAAAGAAAATGTGGTGGGTATACACAATGAGATATTATTCAGTGACTAACAAAAGAAAAAGGAAATCTTGCCATTTGTGGCAATACTGATGGACCTTGAGGGCATTATGCTGAGTGAAATAAGCCAGAGAAAGACAAAAATTGTATGATTTTGCTTATATGTGACATAAACAGAAACAAAACAAAAGTAAACTTGTAGATACAAATAGTTAGCTCAAAATGCATCATAAACCTGTCATAAAAGGTAAAACTACTAAAAATAAAAACAGGAGAAAATATTTGAACCCATGGGGTAAGCAAAAATTTTTTTATATAAGATACAAAAAACACAAACCTTAGTGCCTCCCTGGTGGTGCAATGGGTTAAGTCTCAGCACTATGAAGCTATCCACAGCCTCTGCACCATCCTTGGCCAGGGAGTGTCCCACATGGCACAGCAGACCTCTCCTATCTGGCCCACTGCTCCCCTCAGCAGTGTACTTCAGTAGATTAGCCTGTTCTGCTCCCCACTGTCTCTGGTGAATCCTCTCACCCTCCCCCACACACACACAAACACACATCTCTGGCCTACACCCCAGCTCTTGTATGCATAAATAAATAAATCTTAAAATAAACATGAAATAAAATAAAGATAATTTGTGTTTCATCAGAACTTAAAACTTTACTCTTTCAAAGATGCAATTAAGAAAATGAAAGATCAAGGATACACTAAAAAAATACTTTTATCTGACAAAGAAATTTATCTAGAATATATGAAAGTTCTTACACTAATTTTAAAAGAAGATAAGCAACTCAATTTCAAAACATGGGCATTTTTTAAAGTTATTAATGCATACAAGAACTAGGGTGTAGACCAGAGGTTTGGTGGGGTGAGAGGATTTCACCAGAGACAGAGTGGGGAACAGAACAAGCAGATCCACTGAAACACGCTGCTGAGTGGAGTGTGCACCATGTGGGTCAGCCCCCTGGCCAGGGATGGAAATCATGCCACAGTGGCTGGCGATAGCTTGATAGCACTAAGATTTTAACCCCCTGTGCCACCAGGGAGGCCCTGGGCAAAATTTTTGAGGTTACTTTACAAAATATTCTCAATAAATGGGGCAATTTTTATTACAAGGAGGGACTAAGTATTAGGTATCAAACTTCTGAAGGTGAGGACAAGAAGGCCCTTCCCAGTGTGCAAGATGGCCGCTTGGGAACGAGGCATTTTGACCTGGGCAGTAGCGGCAGTAGCACCCAAGAGAGGGAATCATCAGTGCTTATAAGGAAGAACATCAGACTCTGAATTCTTGTCCAAAGTTCAGCACACTGGCAGCAAGCTCACAAAACAGATCGCCACTTTTCCCAACAGTGTCTTTGCAACGCACTTGCTCATCTAGCACAGATACAGTGCAGGTATCTCTGTTTTGCCACTTGGGTGTGCCAATCCTATCAGCCCACAGACAAACCCACCTGTTTTCTCTCCAAGCCTCTCAACACCTGAGTCCCTGAGATTTTTAGAATGGTGAGCTCTTTGGCCAGACTTACTCCATGCAGGAGATCTCCAAAGAGAAGAACGCCCAGGACCAATCTGAGGATCAGCTGGAGCAGGCCCTGGAAGCCCAGTATAAGAGCATCGTCCTTGAGCCCATCCGCATTAGTAGCAAGACCCCACCCACCAAGCCACCCTCTGACCCACCGGTTACCATGGGCAACTGCCCACACAAGACCCCGGCACTGCTTGCCTCTTTACATCATTGGCACTGCATTTAGGTTATTCCTGCTGTATCCCCCCTGCTCGCTGGCATGCTGAGCCCGGCCTGCTGCAACCTCTGCAGCAGCTCCTGGCAGTTTGACCTCTGCTGCCAGTACCGGGTGGAGTATGAATGTCTCTAAGCAGTTTAGCCTGCCCTCCTCCACTCTGGCGGTGCCAGTCCAGAAGGTGGTCTGTCTCTATAGGCACAATGTCTCAGTGCTGGTGGCACTGGAGTACTGTGTAAAGCAGATTTACCAACTTCCTCCCTGATTTCAGTAGAAAAGGGGGAAAAAAATAAACAACCTAGCCCTCAAGAGGCTGAACAGAGTATTCAGATTGCCACAGTAACATTTTTTGTTCAGTGGAGCCAGGGAAGGTATTTGGTTGAATAACTATTTTTAAAAAATAACATAGGTACAATTGTGTCAAGAGGCTTTATAACCCTTTTCATTAAGATGTGGCTTTCCATGACCCATGGGCTCAGATGAGACTGAGGAAATCTGGGTGGCAGAACCTGGATGAGGCAGAGGTACTGAGAAATCTGAGCTCTTTTGGGGGGAAGGAGGTGTCTTAGAGTATATTGTTTGCCTGCATCATTCAGAGTCAACCAGAAGCTACTGACCATTAAAATTATGAGAAGGGCCTCCCTGGTGGTTCAAGGGGTTAAGTCTCAGCATTATGAAGCTATTGGCAACCACTGCAACAGGAGTTCGATCCCTGGCCAGGAAGATAACCCACATGGCACAGCAGACCTCTCCTGTCTCACCTGCTGCTCCCCTCAGCAGTGTATTTCAGTCCATCCTCCTGTTCTGCACTCTATCTCTAGTGAATCCTCTCACCACCCCCCATACCTCTGGCCTACACTCCAGCTCTTATGTGCATAAGTAAATAAACTTTTTTTAAAAATTACGAGAATAAAAAAAAAGTTCCTATTATGGGCACATAGCCCATCATTCCTCTAACTTGACATGATACCCTACATGTTGTCTTGAAATGGACTAATCACACGCCTGGAATTTAAATGATGTGTTTCTTTGTCTATGACTCCCAGTGCCTCCTGGGCAGCGTGGGATTGGAGCTCTGGGCACACAAATCTTTCTTACCCATGGAAAGAATGAACCTCTTTAGGAAGCATTAGAGCTCCCTCTGGAGACCAAGGGAAGAACTAACATGGTGTGAACCATCCTTGTAGGTCTCCCCACCAGCTTGCCCAAGTCCTGTTACCAAGCTCGCAGTGCAGCCTCTTTTTCCAATGGCAAGAAAGGACACTGTGAGAGTAGACTTCTGCTGAAGACGGAAATTTTTAAACAGATATAAATCCTGGGCCTCCCTGGTGGCACAGGGGTAAAAATCTCAGAATCATCAATCTATCACCAGCTACTGCCACCTGAGTTCAATCCCCACCCAGGGAGCTAACCCACGTGGTGCAGCAGACCTCTCCTGTGCCACCCACTGCTCCCCTCAGCAGTGTACTTCAGTCAATCTGCCTGTTCTGCTCCCCACTCTGTCTCTGGTGAATCCTCTCACTCCCCCACCCCCACACCTCTGGTCTACACCCCAGCTTTTGTATATGTATAAATAAAATAAATCAATTTTTTAAAAATCACTGCTGTAATGTTTAAAGAGAAATCTCAGTGGCTTAACACCAGAGAATTTTATTGTTCACTCACGCGAAGCCCAAAACCTACTTCCCACTCAGAGATGGCTCCTTCCAGGTCCTTACCCTCTGCACTCAGCCTCTCCACTGAAAGACAGTGGAGGACCCATGTAGGCCAAACATGGAGTTGACAAGCATCACTAGGCTATCATATTCCACTGGCTAGGATTTAGTCACATAGGACCCCACGATAAGGGAAGCTGGGAATGTGGGCCAGCCCTGTGTATCCAGAGAGAACAAGAGTTACTTAGCAGCTTACCAGCCTCTGCCACACCATCTTAATGAGAATTCTTTTCCCACTTGAAAGATGTGGGAATTTAGATTCTGTCGATTACATGGGGAGAGTATTTTAATATCAGAAGGTCTCTGATATTAAACACTAATCATTTCCTGCTATTTATATAGGATCAGTGCTGCCTTTATGAACACAACATAATTTTAATAAACCACACTTAAAGAATGAATATTCATTTTCATTTGAACAATGATAATGGACATAAGTCAATATATTTCTGAGACAGTTTAAACTATTACAAAATTGTAGTCTTGTCATGACTATTTTTTGAAACGACAAAAACTTTAGGAGTCAGGAGACTGCTTCTGCTTTTATAAACGAAATCTTACTAGCACACAGCCAAGCGCGTCATTGAGAGGTTGTCTATGGCTGCTTTTGCTCTACAACAGCAGATATGAATAATTACAAGAGATCATACGGCCTGCAAAGTCTAAAATATTTACTTTCTGGCCATTTAAGAAAAAGAGCTAGGCTGAAATAAAATATCCACAAATACAATGACTATGAAACTGACTATTACATTTAAATTGAAAGTTACTTTAAAACATCCAAACCATGGGCCTAGGGGTTAAGTCTCAGCACTATCACCTCTACAGCCTGAGTTCGATCCCTGGCCAGGGAGCTAACCCACATGTGACACAGCAGACCTCTCTGGTCTCACCCGCTGCTCCCCTCAGCAGTTTATTTCAGCAGATTCACCTGTATTTCAGTAGATCTGCCTGCTCTGCTCTCCACGCTATCTCTGGTGAATCCTCTCACCCCTGCACCTTTGGCCTACACCCCAGTTCTTGTATGCATAAATAAATAAAAATAAAATCTTTTTTTTAAAAAATAGAAAGGATTAGGTCAACCCATATTGACTGGATCTAGCAACTCACAAGGTGCTTCTGCTCTTTCTCCTCTGGGTTTGCATAAGCTTTGCTCCTTCCAACTATGGGTGGGCTTCCTTATGCACGAAGGGCAAAGGCCACAGACAGCCTAGGATGACAGTTCCATCTGGGGAGAACCCAGAGGAAGGGGGGACTTCCAGAGTGTACATACACAGTGCGCAGGACTGTCTGGTTTAGGTTATGTGCTCACTCCTCAGGCCTGTGGCCACCTTGGGTCATGTATCAACTGAATTGCCATTGTGGGTCCGTTGTGATTGACTGCCATGGGAGGTGGGTTAAAGGTCAATCTTACCCCAGAGAACTGAACAGTGTGATCAGGAGGTGTGGATCCAAGGGAAGGAGGAGGCTGCAGGCTTTGATGGGAGAATAAAGCAACCATCCTTTGACTGTAATGGCATGCAGAGGCCAGCAGAGGGAGATGTTGTGATTTGCTGGGATTTGTGGGGGGATTCTCTGTCCACAGAAAAGAGTAGGGAAGTCAAATTTATTCCTGGCTGGGCCAATCCTACTGGTGATCACTTGGGTTAAGTGACAATTGGGAAGGAAGGAGAGTCACAGAAGGTTTCCTCCAGCACTACCCAGTTCAGCTAGCCCGACCTGGGAGCCCCAGTGGGGTAGAGACGCCTGGGAGGCTCATATCATGATTCTCCTACCCCGTCCAGTCTCCACTTACATTTTCCCCAGAGAAAGGCATTTCCTGGTTCTCTGCTCACCATCTTAGCAGCTATCTGGGCATTCTGGAAATTCTCAAGAGAATATCTGTGGGAGATTTCTGACCCTAAATAAATACAGTCCTTTTCAGAAAACCCAGGATATGAGCAGAGTCCAGGGTGTGCATGTCAAGCAAATTTCAGAAGTGAAGAGGTCTGGATTTAAATCTTCAAGCTGCCATTACTAACTGTGTGTGTGTGAGTTGGTTGCTTGCCCTCTCTGTGCTTCTGTTTCCCCTCCCTAAATAGAGATCACAGTAGTCCTTGCTTTAAAAGGATGATATGAGGAATAACTGAAATAACACATTCCAGCACAGTATCTAGTACCTAAGATCTTGGTAGATATCATTATGTTATCAAGCCCCTTAACACAACCCCATACATTAATACTCTTATTTATCTGACTGCATATAAATATTCTAAATATTTGGTCCCTTCAGGCACCATTACTCCATCAGGAAAGGATGGAAAACCTTTCTAAGTGCTTGTAGGCAGTTCCCTGTTTTCTTAAGCAAGTAACTATTGATTTGAAGTCATCAGAATCAATAAGTATAATAAGTTTGTTAAAATCAAACAGCAAATGGAGAGCAGTCTTAAAAATTCCCTGAGCAGGATTAAGCCTGAATGCTATCACTGCTATAGCTTGAATTTGATCCCTGGCCAGGGAGCTTCCCACATGGCACAACAGACCTCTCCTGTCTCACCCGCTGCTCCCCTTAGCAGAGTGTTTCAATAAATCCTCCTGTCCTGCTCCCCACTCTGTTTCTGGTGGATTCTCTCACCCCCTGCACCTCCCAGGTAGACAAAACCAGGTTAGTCAGACAAACCAAGTTTAGTATATTTTGTGAGACTAACATGACCTGAGTCATTTCTTGCTTATACCTCTGGAAATTACAGCAGAATTTAAATTCTTCCCCTAAACTGACATGAAGTTAACTATGACCAATTCCCTATCTCTTTAACTCTCTCCCCTATCTCTTTTTTTAAATATCTCAAATATTATAACTAATCACTGTAAAGAATAGTCACTGCCTCCTCACTACATAAGCTGTTTTAAACCAATAAACAAAAAACATGGAATGAGGGTCATTTGAGGTTGAAGACTCCTGGTTTTTAAATTATGTTTTTGGTGGTACACATGAACTTTACTAATTACCATTTCAGTGATTCATTGGTTTTACTTCTGTTATTTCTGAACTTTAAACATAAGTTAATTCGATAACGATTTCACGAACTCAATTTGACAGTTGAGGAACTCTTGGTTCTCACTTGCTTTTGAGGCTTAATATTGCCAAGGAAATGACCATTGTCCACTCAAGGATGACTTCTGTGTCCAGTGATATGTTTAAAACACAGATGCAGCTGAACAGACCTACATTGTACACACACACACACACACACACACACACACACGGCAGCCCCTACAACACTTACCTCTGTGAAAAGCTATTCCACCCCCACCTCCCCCCACCCCACACACCCCACACATTGTTCTGTGAGCAGTTGTAAGGAAAGAAAAGCAACTCCAAGGCCAAAACATCTGTGAACCCAAAAGAGAAGGCAAGAGAGTTAGGAAAGCAGAAAGCCTTTAGGACAGTTTTTCAGCCTCGGTGGTACATTAAAATCACCTGGGGGACCTTTAAAGAAGACCATCCATACCCTACCCTCCAGAGACACACAGTTTATTGATCTGGGCGGAGTGTGACTGGTTGGGATTTTTTAATTTTAAAACATTTTTTAGAGAGTGAGGGCCCTTTATTAGGGGGTGTCAGCAGAAAGGGCTTGGGAGTGGACTTGTAACAGGGTGGTCCCCAGGAAAAGGGGAGGTTCTAGGTTCCCAGCCCCACACAAGGAAGGGTGGAGCTGAGCAGGGAGAAGGAGAAGCTAGAGAGGAGACTGGGGAAGGAAGGGAGAGGGATGGAGAGCCAGAAGGAGACCTGGGGGAGGCACATGGGGCAGAGACATGGAAGAAACTGCACTTGCTTCTTGGTCTTGGACTGGTTGGAACAGACGTGGGTGAGAGACCCGTGGGGAGGTTTAATGACAGCTTTTATCTTGATTTTGCTCCTTCTGTCCTAGATGTACTGGGCCCCCTCTGCCCCTTTCCTATGGGTCTCCTCCCCACCCCCCGAAGGTGCCTTAGACTGTGACAGGCTTTGGGCCTCAGTGGCCCTGCTTTGGGCCAACCATGTTTGGCTGGTCATTTACCCACAAGGAGATGGGTAACTCTGGGTGCTGTTTTAGGAAATTTTATTCTTCCCCTTTTTTTTGTTGCACACTAATTGTTTTACATTTCCTTTCCATTAAAGGTCTTATGCACTAGAGTATATTTGTCTCCCTACCCTGTAACAGATTCAGTGTAGGGAACCCATCTTGGGAGAAAGAGCATGTCCCCAGGTCTGTACAGGGTTGTCAGGGGATACCAGGAGCATGGTGAAGAGGTGGTTCCCAAAGGCTCCCAGTGGGGCTGAAGGTGGTGGTTTGGGCGCTGACAACAATCGCCAGGAAGAGGAAGCCCACAGCTGAGCATCGAGGTAGGTTTTGATTTGGGTCTGCTCAGGGTCTGCTGCGAAGAAGAAGACTCAGAAGAACCAGATGTTGACCAGCCAGAGAAAAGGCAGGAAAGCAGACCTACCCAGGTAGCACTTCGGCACAGCTTCAACTTTTCTCATTGGACACCCACTCCAAGTTCAGGGTTGAGCTGAGGTCAGGTCATCCTGACAGTCTGCAGGCCAAGACCAAAGTGACATATGCCAGGATCACTAGTCATGTCTAAGCTACTCCTCTGGGCTGTCCCTCACAGCTACGCCCACTCTCCTTTTCTAGGTTCCTTAGGGACAAGCATTGCTGACTCACTCAGGATGCTTAGGTTTCCTCTCTGGTAGAAGCCCCAACCCCAACCTCTTGGAATTGTTTTTAAAAGCCTCCCATGGTGCACTTAGGGTTGGAAACTGTGGTGTAGGTTCTTGTCACAACCTGAAACTCCAGTTTCACTTTACTTTCTGACTCTACCAGATAGATAAGAAATTCAGAAATCTATCCCTATAAACCAGTATCTATAAAGTCAAAGATTTATTTCTTTGAGGGAAATAAAGCAGCCACTTAAGGTTAGTTAGTTTCTTATGACAGAGAAAAAGAATAGAAAACCTGGAAAGGAGGCACCACAAGATGAGAAACCTGGCTCATGCAATGCCAGGAGCTGTAGGTAGGAGTAGAAGGGGTTAACATAGTCCTTGAACTAGCTATAGAAATGAAAAATCCTACAGCCCACCTGTGACTGGGCAGGTGTCCTTTTCACCAGCTCTCTGTCCCTCTGCAGGGCGGGACCTTCCTGCGGCCCGTGACCTGTCCCATGCTGGGACTTCTCTTCACTCACCTCCCTGAGCAGAGGCAGCTCTCCTCAGGGCCGCCCGCCTGCGACCATGCAGACCTCTCTCTTAGCAAGCCTGTCCCTTTCAGGGCAGCTCTTTCTGCCCACTTGTGTCTATGCAAGTGTCCTTTACTCTTTTCTTCCTTTTTCATAATAAACCTGCCCTTTTGGATAACTAATGTCTCTGCCTCGTGAAGAAACTCGACTGGGAAATTTGCCATGTGCCTCTGAAAGGGGAGCCCACTCTCTGAACCCAACGCTTCCAAAAATGACTTCACTCACATTCACTTGAGTTCCTGGTCAATGAAGGAAGTAAAACTGGTCAAAGGAAAACAGGAGAACATTGCTGCAGACATACCTGACTTAGGTGTGCCTCAGCCACAACTTTAGGGTGTAAGACAGTGTGGTCAACCAGCCAGCTCAGACTATTAAATCTGAACCTCCATCTATTGAGCAGCCAAGATTGGGGACCGCTGATCTAGGAGGAGAAAGTCACCAGGAAGCAGGCTGGTACAAGGAGGGACCCTCTTAGGTTCAGTGCTTGCGGGCCTGCAAATTAACAGACAAAACAGACTGGTGAGAAAAAAGAAAGCTTTTAATTACATACCAGGTACGTACAGGAGTTCACCAAAAAAATGAGTAAAACAGGTGGTTAGAATTCAGAACTTGTAAACTATCTTAACAGAAGAAGAGGAGGGGCAAAGGGCATGTGTGAAAAAACAAATGGCTTTTTGGAGTGATAAATGGGCTCTGAGAAGAACAGATGGGAGATGTGATAACCTGGTAACAGTGTCTGTTTAGGAGTGATGTTGATTTCTCATCTCTGGTGAGGAGTCCATTTCCCCCGATTACTCCTGCAGAGGGGATTTATGAGCATTGAGTTTAAAGGGTAGCAGAATATTGCACCCCCAAATCTGTTATTTTAGCATAAGGATCATTTTGAGCTGAAGGCAGCTGAAGGCAGCTGAGAAGGAGTAAAGTTAAGAAAAAAAAACCTCTCTGCCCTTCTCCTATTTGCCTCAAAACAAGACATAAATTTGTAAATTTTATGTCCATCAGGAAGGAAAAAAGCTAGTCACCAGAGAACTCCAGACCCTTATCAGCCCCAGAGAAGGCCCCAGAAAAAATCTACATAACAAACTTTACTAACTAGCCTTTATCTTCTGTTTGTTCCCCCATATGTTTACTTTCCCATGATTAGCTGCCCTCAAAACTCAAAGTCTTTGTCTTGGCACTTTTCTAAAATATGATTATCCTTTTTATTAAGATGCTAAATAAGGCCACATTTTAACTACCCTTTTGAGTTTCTGATCACTGACTGTTCCACTAGTGCATCTGAGTGGCATGCAGACACTAATAACCTGCTATTGATTTTAATCTTGTTCATCTCTCTCTCATCAGTCTGATTTACAAAGTCCTGGCCAATGAACCAAAGATGGGTAAAGGAAAAACAGTTTTTCCGCCCCTATGTGTTCTTTTGGGAGCCTCTGCTTTTAGGCAGACTAAGAGAATTTAAAACAAAATCTATTCTCTAAGGCCTTCAGCTCAAAATAATTTTTATGTCCCAGAGACATAGTCTGATCCCCTCAACATGAAGCCTTTCACCTGTTTGAGACCTGAATCTGTGCTCAGGGAAAATGATGGAAACTGTCTTCTTCCCCTTACAGGCAACCAAATCCTCCAGGGTAGCAGCCCTGGGGCCATAATACAGCTGTAGGGGGATAAGCCTGTTCACTTTGCCACCTTGGATCAGGGACTTTAAAGAGGAAAGGTGCACCCTAGTTAGTGCAAGAAAATTCCAGAAGGAAGTTTGGAAAGGAAAAGAAAAAGTTGGGGGCCTCCCTTGTGGCCCAGCGGTTAAATCTCAGAGCTATCACTGCTATGACGTGAGTTCAATCCCCCGCCAGGGAGCTAACCCACATGACACATCAGCCCTCTCCTTTCCCACCTGCTGCTCCCCTCAGCAGTGTATTTCAGTAAATCTGCCTGTTCTGCTCCCCCACTCAGTCTCTGATGAATCCTTTCACCCCAGCACTCCTGGCCTACAACCCAGTTCTTCTATGTAAAAATTTTTTTAAAAAAAGAAAGAAAATTCTGAGCCAACTATGTCCTGGATTAGGAAAGACCTTTTTTATAACAACAAATAAATACAGAAGCATATAATAAACACCTATGACATAAACTATACTCACTTTGGAAATTGGAATATGGGGATTTTCTTAGCCTTCCCACCTCCATGTACTTGTTACCCCACCTCTCCACAGAGCACATCAGCAGGTCTTCAGAATGATAAAGATTAACAACAGTGGCTTCTTTGATAATCAGAGTCAATAGTTTAAGAATAGTGGTTCCCAATTTATGGGAATATTTTGCAACGAGTCTAAAATTCCACATGAAAAAATATATTTTTCTTAATTAAGACACTATCAAGGAAGATTTTGAAATTTTTTTAAAAAAATTTAATGTGGTATAATGGACATATAACATTATTTTAGTTTCAAATGTATAACTTAATGATTCACTATTTGTAGATATTGTGAAAAGATCACCATAATAAGTCTAGTTGACTTGTCACCATACATAGTTACAGAATCATTTTTTCTTGTGATGAGAACTTTTAAGATCTGTTCCCTTAGCAATTTTCAAATATGCAATACAGTTTTATTCACTGTTGTCCCCCATGCTGTACATGATAACCCTAGGGACTAAAAAGTTTTTGAAATTATAAAAATGTCCCATATAATTCCATCAAAATAGCAAATGTTAGCAAGAACAAAAAAATCAAATGTTGGCAAGGATTGGGGGAGCAAGAACTGTGGGTCCTATGTTTTGGACAGAAGGACTGAGGAGTTCTTCTGGGGAGTAACAGGCTCACTGAATGAATTTAAGTGGGTGCCTATGCCTCCTGCCCCACATCTTGGTAACAAATAATGAGCATTTGTTTGGTCATGTAGAGAGATAAGATATACCATCAGAGGGATTAAGAGCACATAATGTGCGGATATAGGTAGAAAGAAATAGAAGGTCCACAGAGCAGGGTGTTAACTATTCCTGTACAGAATGTGCCATGATCTGGGAAGAATGTTGATGGGGCTCTGAACCAGAGTCAGACAGGAAAAAAAAGTGGGGTTGTTACAGGGCAACCCCAATGTGAAATGGGTTGGTCTGACTGTGGGTCCTCACCCGTATGCCTAAAAGCGACTTATAATGAGACTCAACTGCAGGCACACACAAAAGGGGTACTAAAGGGTTTATTTACATAAAAGGGGAAATGGAGAAATGAATTACTCAGGGAGAAAGGGAAGGAGATATATTGGTGAATGCATCCTACCAGTTCCACTGAGCTGGAAACTCAATAGCAAATAGCATGCTGGTGAAAAATCAAGGACCACATGTCCTGATATCTACCGAACATATCTGCCTAACTTCACCCTCAGTTCCCAACAATCCTCCTTTCAGTGGTGATGACATTATGGGATTTGTAGTTCTTGGTGTCTTGGATCGCTTTTGTCTGGGGTGGGGGTGGGGTCCATAAAACCTATTTGTGGAATTTGATCAGGACATCTTCTCCCTCCAACAGGGTGGAGAAGCAATCTCTTGCTACAAAAGTTTGAGAATCACTGAAATATTCAGAAAATGCATGTGAGCTAGGGAGAGACCCATTTACAATTCTTTAAATATATTAATAAAATCAGTTCATAAGTATTGGGGTTCATTGAGTGAGGTCCTTGGATTCCCTCTGAGAAAATATTCACCAATTTCCCTGTTCAGCCATACCTGGAAAGCTTCCATAGACACAAATAGGCAATAGCTGCATGTTGAAAGGGCAGGTTTATTAGGAAAAAGAGAAAGGGAGAGGAATCTACACAGACAGATGGGCAGTCTTGGGACAAGACCTGTGGTTTTTGCCAGAGTAAAAGATATTCTTCTATAGTGTTCTTTGAGGGACTTCATTCTTGTGTGGGACTTTATTCTACAATAGTGAAATCTAGCATTTCTAAGGCCTGGTTGGGTTCATCTTTCAAGACTGGTGTTTCTTTGTAACGACTAATAATTCTCCACATTCCCACCACCAGTCTGTGCCCATAGGTGTTCCTTAACAGGCTTAATGTGCTCATTAGTCGTTTGTACCCCCACCTTTAGCTTCTGACCTTTTGACGCTTCCATCCTAAATTTTCTGCTCTAAACTTCCATCAGAAAAGGTCATAGACATCCAAGGCAACGTTAGAGAGAGGAGGAATTGTTCCCTCACCATCAACAAGGTTGGTGGCTGGGAAGGAGTTAGTCAGCTTGGAAACTAACAAAAAGGAGATTCACAGAGATCAGGCCAGTCAGCATCTTCTCCCCCACAGCTCCACCCAAGCCGAAACGGAGGAGGAGGCTGGTATTGGGGCCACCATGTTGTTGAACAGCCCCTGTCTCATCACTAGACTTTCCTGCTCAAAATTTCTTTTTTTTTTTTAGATTTATTTATTTATGCATACAAGAACTAGAATGTAAGCCAGAGGTGTGGGGGTGAGAGGATTCACCAGAGACAGAGCGGGTAGCAGAACAGGCAGATCAGAAATACACTGCTGAGGGGAGCAGCGGGCGAGGCAGGAGAGGTCTGCTGTGCCATGTGGGTCAGCTGCCTGGCCGGAGATGGAACTCGTGCTACAGTGGCTGCCTATAGCTTCATAGTGCTGAGAATTGCGCAGAGTTGTGCCACCAGGGAAGCCCTCCTGCTCAAAGTTTGTATTGCTCAGGAGGCTGGGTTTTAACTGCATGATCCAGCCCTCAGCCCTTTGTCACAGCTTTTCTGGACCAGGTTGGGCCCTAGCCCCAGAGTAAACAGCAACTTGTCTGGTTCCCGTTAAACTGAGCAGCCCAGCTCTCTGGACTAAGGAGATTCTCTCTGGGGAAGCTGAACTGGGAAGAGGGGAGACCATTGCCTTAGGGGTGGGGTCTGCCGCCAGGCAGGAGTGACTAGAGTGGGTCTTGAGTGGGGGAGTTGGGGGCACGCCAGGGAAAGCAGGGGTGGGGAGCTGGAACTAGGCAGACACTGAAGGATAACTGGGCTACTTCACAGCACCAACACAGAGCTGGGCTTACAAGTAAAATCTATCAGGGCAATTCAGAGGGTGGACAGGGGTAGGCTTGGCAGGTCCTGCAGAGCATGACCCTTCCAAAAGGCAGCCATCCAATTTGGCCATTGTTCCCATGTGGAAAAGGAACCATTCATGGTCCAAATGTTCTCATTTTCAAGTGAAATCAGAAATTCAGAATTTGGTATAAAACCTCCCAATTTTTGAATTGATATTTTTTATTTTAATTAAAACACTTTGTGGCCCAAATAAAACCTATCTATACAGAGGATAGTAAATGACCAGCACTTCCAACCTCTTCCCAACATATTCCCTAGAAATCTTTGTCTTTTTTTTTTTTTTAGATTTATTTTTTATTTGTACATACAAGCTGGGGTACAGGCCAGAGGCATGGGGCGGCGAGAAGGTTCACCAGAGACAGTGCGGGTAGCAGAACAGGCAGATCAGAAATATACTGCTGAGGGGAGCAGCGGGCGAGGCAGGAGAGGTGGCCACGCCATGTGGGATTCTCCCTGGCTGGGCGTCGAACTCGCTTCACCGCTGCCGACAGCTCCACAGCGCACGCCCAGCCGCTGCGCCACCGGGGAGGCCCCAGAAATCTTTGTCTTTCTTATCACCTCTCCCTGAATCCTTTGACTCAACCTCCTTTCCTTGTTAATATCAAATCTAATAAACTTGGAGGTGGGGGGGACTTCCTGGGATTCCTTGGAACTTATGCAAAACCTTATCTAAACTATTTAACTGCCATTGTCATCATTCTTTGTTCAGCAACCAACTCATGGTACCTAATTTTGCTTCCTGGGCCCTTTGATCGCCACCTGGTGTTCTGTTTAAGAAGAACATCACCCATTTCAGTAGGGTTTGGGTAACAGTCTGCTCTACACAATAACTCTGTGTATGTTTGGTGAAAGAAGGACTGTCCCCAAGAGATTGAATGTCTCAAAACAAGACAGCTTAGGTAAAAGAAATTGCAAGCTGGTAGGATGAATTGCCCCAACCCCTGTTTGTACTAAATCATAGACTGGCTAGTCCTGTCCAAATAATTAGGCCTACCACATTAGCCATAAGGAGGCATGCTGGACAAAAAGTATTAGATCCTGGCTAATGATTATCTTGCAATTATTCTGGAGGGAGAGTTTGAGAACTTGAACGCACAGTTGGAATGTAACCCATCTGTGCCTCCCCAGGGAATAGCGCAGAATAAGCTATGATGCTGCTCTCCTCCTCCCTGTCTCATGGGCCTACGCTTTAAATATCTCCTCCTAACTCCCTTTGAGGAGCTAAGCTACATTCTCTACATTCTCCTTTCCCTCACTGGTTTTCTCAAGCATGAGTCTCTCATAAAGCCTTGCCTGGTTCAAACACACCTAGTGCTCTCTGGTGAATTCTTTCCCTAGAGGGCAAAGGCCCCACTCTTTTGGATTGGAGCCCATAACAAAAGTGTGCTGATAAGTCCAATGTCCAGTGCAAAGAATGTACTAAAATTGTCCTTCCCACCCATTCCCCGCCCCCAACCCCCCAGCCCCCATTCCCCTTACTGCAGCCAAGGATGAGAGGTCTGCCTGGAAATCTTCACATCCTGGTGCCCCACAGGGCTCCCCATCTCAAGGAAATGCTTGACTTGAAAAAAGCAGAGACTAGTCTCAGAGGTCCCCCCACACTAGTCCCTATCATCTTCAAAAACCACAGGAGGTGGGGTGGGGGGTGACTTTTGACATATAGACTTTAGGAAAGATACCCAGATCTTGCTTCACTCATTCCCAGCTTCAGTCAAAACCAGTTCCCCTCTCAGTCTGCACCACTGAGAGCCGATGCCTACCAGGCTAGCTGAGGCTGCCTCAGGGCAGGTCCTTTCTTAAGAAGCAGGGTAAACATCACTTCTGAGGCTCTGCTGCTGCCCTGGATGAGGGAGGGAGGCCACAGGGCAGGCCTGGGAAGCCCCGGGGCCCCCCAGGCATTCTAGACTGTGGCAAACAAGCGCTATGTTGCAATATCAGCCTGCGAGGAAGCCAGAATACAGGATTGGAGCTCAAGGCAGAAGGAGCAAAGGGCAGGTGGGAAGTGAGTGGGGGCACTGGGACTGGCCTGGAATCAGGAAATGAGAGTAGGGGGCTGGGAGAAGCAGCGCAGCCTGTGGGTGAAAGCCAGGCAGAGGAGCAGGTGGGAGCAGGGCGCTGCTCTCTCTGAAACGCAATACAAGCTGGTACTGGAGAGGTGGGAGCACAGGCCTGGGGCGGTCAGGTTAGTCATCAGCTTTAAAACAGCCCAGTACACTCAGTGTCAGGGCTCCCAGCAGACTGTTATTGCCACGCCTCCCCACCCCTCAGAACAGAAGCCCCTGTTTCCCACCCCCAACTCCTCAGAGGAGAAAACTCCAAGGACTGAAGCTCCCAACTGGCAGAGATGGAGGTGCCTGGGGCAATACCAAGAGGGATGTTTCCCCATCTGACAGAAACCGATGCTCACAGGGAAGAATTTGCCCAGAATGCATATGAAGCCTGGTCTGTCAATCAGCAAAATTTTTTAAGATTTATTTATTTATGCATACAAGTCGGGGTGTAGGCCAGAGGTGTAGGGGGTGAGAGACAGAGGGGAGCAGAACAGACGGATCTACTGAAGTACACTGCTGAGGGGAGCAGCCGTCGAGACAGGAGAGATCTGCTGCACCATGTGGGAAGCTCCCTGGCAAGGGATTGAACCTGTGCTGCAGTGTCTGTGGATAGCTTCATAGTGCTGAGACTTAACCCCTTGCGCCACCAGGGACACCCTCAGTCAGCAAACTTGTATCGACCAGTCTGTCACTTGGTAGTGGCCACACAGAGTGAAAGGTAGTCTTGGCTCTCAAGGATCTTACAGTAATTTAGAGCTGGATAGTGTCAGTAAAATACAAAGGTAACCGTGCGTGTTAGTGTGTGTGTGCTTCTCTGGCTGGGGAAGTCACTTGCTGCCCCAGAAGAGGCTTCCTGCCTAGCAGACGCTCGGCTACCCAGAGAGATGGATGAGAACAGAAGCCCTGACACCATATGCAGCCTCTGCCAGGGCCCAAACGGGCAAGAGTAGCCAGAGTGGAGGGTCTGAGAGCAGCAAGGGTTGAGGGCAGAGTAGGGAGCAGAAGCTAGATAACTCCAGTTTGAGGGGGGGTGGGGGGTGGTGGTGCTTGGCAAACAGGGCCTAGGAAGCTGAGTGAAGGGACAGGCGTGGAGGCAGGGAGCCTGGGCAGGACGCTTTACCCAGGCATCCAGCTTAGAGATGATGCGTCTAGAGTGGGAGAGAAGAGGCGATGGAGTGGGTGAAGTGTGTGAGAGAATAGAGACGCAAGATGTGGCCAGAATCGGGGAAGCCAAGAGGGAGAAGAAACAAAAGGGTGGCAAATTTGACCTTAAAACCCAAGCATTTTACTACTGGCAGAGACTTTATCATTGTCTTTCGTTGTCCAGGACAATAGGTAGGTACCTAGTACATAATCAAAATGAATATTTATTGAGCACCTACTATGTGCCCACCTCAGTTCGAGGCACCAGGAATATACCGCTGAACACAGCAAAGCCCTTGGCTTCTTAAAACTTACCCTATAAAGGGAAAGGGAACTAATGTGTGTGGCTAAAGGGGTCTGGTATCAAATTCTAGTGTGGTAAGGGGACTGCCCACACCTACAACAAGCAATTCTCAGGACACCAGCTCAGTGCTCTGCAATTCAATTCACTTCTGACACTATCTACCTAGAGATAGCATCGGATCCCACATGTTAAGGGCTCAGTCCCACAAGCCTGTCCCTCCTGAGCCACCGTTTTCAGATGGTTTTCACCTGTGCTCCTGATGAACTGGCTATAAATCAGAGATTCCACAATCTCCTCCTCGGGTTTGATCGATTTGCTAGGGCAGCTCACAGAATTCAGGAATGTTTTACTTATTAGAATATTAGTTTATTGTAAAAATATCTGATAAAGGACAAAGATGGACAACCAGATGGAAGAAGTATATAGGGTAAGGTATGGGGAAAAGGCACCCCAAGCAAGCCGTTCTCCCCAAATCTCCACGTGTTCACTAACATGGAAGTTCCTTGAACCCAGTCCTCTGGGGGTTTTATGAAGGCATAATTGATTAAATCACAGGCTATTGGCCATTAATTCAATCTCTAGTCCCTCTCCCATCTCTCTTCCTCTGAGATCAAGGAGTGTACTGGAAGTTCCAATCACCTGGTAGGTTCTCTGTCAACCTGCCTCCAGGTAGTTGTGTTGTTAGGTAGTAAATATTAAAGATGAGTATCTTGAGGAAGCAACATGTACAAAAGTCCTGAAGTGAGAGAGTGCTTGTTGAATTGCTGGGGGAAAAGAGGATGTCTGCAACAAACTCTACAGATAGGTTTATAGACTCCACCTCAGTTCAAAGAGATCCGAGACACTAAGGGCTACTAATCCCTTAATGCCATCATCATCATCAAAGAGAGGATTACAGGGAACTGAGGAGTGGAGTTAAGCAGATGGGTTTGGTAAGTAGCCAGACTTGTGAACTTGAGCCAGACTTTCCCTTGGTTTCTCGACAGGCTACAGTGTACCATTGGAGGTTCCCAGCTCTTCGGATCTGGTAGAATGTATTTGCAGAAATGTCTCTCTCTCTCTCTCTCTCTCTCTCTCTCTCTCTCTCTCTCTCTCTCTCTCTCTCTCT
>PVIJ01013321.1:0-45641 GCA_004024925.1 Scalopus aquaticus
TAAAAAAAAAAAAAAAAAAAAAAAAGAAATGAAATTTTTATAATTATATATATGTCTCTTCATCATTACATTATGAAATTTCTATGTCTCACTTTTTTTCCTCTGTATCATCAGTGTCTTACATATCTTAATATATATCATCCTAAAAATGTTTAAGAAGAAAATGGATCAAGGGTTAAACTCAACAGTTGAACATCTTTAAGTTCAAGTAACATTATTTTATATCATTGTTTGTGCATTAGAAGTATAGGATTTCTCCCTTCAAGTTTTGCTACCAACCACACCCACCACCAAGACACCAGAGTCTGCTACCAGAGTCCCCTGAGCAGATGAAATTTTTAATAGACTTGCTAAATAACTAAGGTTGAAAAATGGTGTTTCTTCTTGCATATCTCTTATGGATCAGACAAGATCTTCCCTCAGTTGATCTACAATCCCCATCTTGTTCTTTTTGCTTTATATATTTAGAGGGTACTATTTTTTTAGCACTAACATTTATAATTGAATCAAATTCATCTATATAAAAATATTCTGTCTGTTTTTTTGATTGCTATGTGCATTAGTTAGATTATAAAACATATCTGTCTTAAGCTGTTTTGTTTGCTTTGCAGTATGAGCCCTGATGTCAGCTGTCAGTCCTGGAATCATACATGTGTTTGCTCCAGAAATTCTCCAAGAAGAAGCATGTCATGGGGAGGGAAGAAAGGCAGAGACTGGGGATTTATAAGTGAGTTAAATCAGAAAGGCTTTCTCATGGTAATTGGGCCACATATAAAGGTTATGCCAAAAAAGAAAGGAAAAAAGAGAAAAAGACAGTTTTTCTTAGATCATCTTGCCTTGAGAGATCCTTGTAGTTGAAGTTAAAATCATCATTCTTACCTTATTCAAGCCAGTCTTTGGGATGCAAAGACCCTCATTTTCAGAATGAAATGGTTTTTGCTCTAGTTTTTCTTACATTAAAAGAATTTTAGAAGGTAGAAATACCCAAGATAGGACCGAAAAGTTCTATAATAAATAAAATGAATATTCTTCCTTCATCCTCTCTTCAACACCTACTTTATTTTAAAAGACCAATAAAATTTTTGTTTCCTGAATTGCAACTCGCATTTCTCATATTCTACTGCAAGTTTCTTTACCAGGCTAGCAGACACTCTAACTACAAATAGGAGAAGTAATGTTTTTACGAGTTTAATTACTAATGATATTCTTTTGTTTGAAATTTAAAGTCGTATAATAGAATTTACTACCAACTCTACTATACTTTCATATGTCCTTAAAAATTATTGGTCATTTACTAAGTACTATACATTATTCTAGATGTTTTATATATACAAAAGTAAGAACATTCATGTTCCATTCTATAGTAAGCTTATCTAATGAGAAGATATAATTAGTCAAATAATCTCCTATGTATGTGTAAAAATACTACATAGATATATGCTCTGAAGAATAGAATTAATCCAGTTTCACTCAGAGAAAGGTTCTCTGAGAAAATGAAAAAGAATTTAGTCTTCCAAAAATGCTTTAAATATCTCTGGTACAGGTTCTCAGCAGTATCCCCTTCTTTTGTGGTCCACTCTGGAATATGAGAAATCAGCCACTTATACAGGCGGTCTGAATTCAAAATCTGGCCTGAATGTACTTTGTTGCTACCTGTATCAACTTAAGTGATTGTATTCTTCCCTTCTGTCTCAGTTTCCTAATATAAATCAGATAACACTACTCACTTCACCGAGTTTTTGGAAAAGTAATTGAGAAAATCATGTAAAGCACATATTACAGTCTCAGTATTTCAAAAAATACTTCTTATAATACTCACTGCTACTTCTCATGATTTGGAAATCTCTGAGTCCATTGTTCTACCTATGAATTTACTTCTCAAGAGGCAACTTTATTAAGTTATTCAGTTTGAAATACTTTTTAGTACTTCTTGAGCTTGTATTATAACTCAAGGGTAAAGGTAGTATGGTTTCACACTCTTAAATCAAGACCTGCTTCAGAGATTACCAGACTGGTTCTCACTTAATTGGATTAAGTTGATTCTTACAAGCTATTAGAGAGAATGACTCCTACTGATGCAATTTCATCAATATGCTGATGTCTTTGTGAGCTTCTAATTAATTTCTCCTGGGACCATAAATTATCATGATATTTGATGTCCTTCTATACAAAAGGAGCAAGCATATTCTGTGCTGTCACTAAGAGAGCGTAAGTGGGGAGATATGGATCTTATTTCCGTTAAAGGAAGAACTTCTATTAGGTTGATCAGTAAGACATTCATCTGATTTCACCCTGGAAAATACAAACCTTGCTTGGTGGACTTCTAAGTGTTCTGCATGTGGAATTACAGAACAGAATTAGAGCTTCTAATTCTATATTATATCAGCTGTACTCACTCACACTGGTGAAATTAAAAATCAAATTAGTTTGCTGATCAACTAGGATATAGAACACTGTGAAAATCCTAGTACTCTAGAAATAAAATCTATGCTGCTTGGTTGGCCTAATCACTATGAATGGGTGTAATTATTGTTGGAGAACTTGAATTTCATCATTGCTTTCTGAAAGGCTAGTCTTGAAGATCTGTCAGGCTGGCCTGTCTTGAACCCACAAGAAAAGTAGAAAGGGAAAAAATCTCTAACTTCAGTAGAAAGGATTCAGGTACAAAGTAAAGGATTTACTTATGATAAATATGGGTATGCAATAAGACTACCCCCAAATACCTGAGAGATTCAATAAACGATACTTCCATGAAGTCAGGGGACAAAAATGAAATGACCTCCTAAGTAGCCAAGGACATCAGGATATTTGTATGATTCATCCCTCCATATTTTCCCCTGTGACTGCTCTGGACTTTGCAGAACTATCTCCAATTTTATTTTCCGTCCATCTCATCCATTCAACACTCACCACAGCCTCTGTGTTCAGCTGCACAGGACAGATTTTGATCCAGCACAAGTAACATAGTTCCTGGATCTGAGATGTGGTCCCATTTATCTCCACCTCTAAAGACTGCTTTGGTCCAGAGAGACTGTGGAATGTCTCAGAGCACCAATGGTCACAGATATTAAAAGGACAGGGGACTCTGCAAATAAGATCTCTGGGGATACCTTCATTTTATGTTGGATTTGTCTCTATAATTTGATATTTTTAAAGCTCCAATAGGTTAGTATCTACCCAGCCATTGGACAAAAAGAAAAGAAAAGTTAAATTATGCCAAACTGCTTACGAGGGAAATTCAGAGAAAAGTAGGTGACATGGTATGAGAATAGAGTGGTAAAAATATATCTCATGTTAGAATTTGCATGGCTTCCTTTGGTTTTCAAACCCAACATCACATATCACCTGTTCTCAAGAATATAATCCTATGTTTGTTTTGAATTCTGTTTGATCTAAAGCTTGAGTCTTTATTTTACTTTACATTGTGTGTCTTCATTAGGGTAATTCTTTTTCTTTTCTCCATCTAATTATGCCAGGTGATAAACTACTTACTGAAAAATACAGCTAGTTGTAGTCTAATGTGAATATATGTATTTTTCATATAATGCACCAACGAAATTACACATGGACTCTGAAATATTTTTTAGTATTCTCTATACAATTCTCATTTAGGCCTCCTTATTCCCTATTCGTCATCTCAAAACCCAATCTGAACTACCATTTTTTCTCTTTTCCTCTCTTCTTGCTTCTTCAGTCCTTTTCTTTTGTCTATATTATCTTCTGTGACCTAGTCTGAATCTTCATTCTGTGCTGTTATGCGCTTTCTTGTCTTTCTTTCAATTTTCTCCTTCTTTCTTCCCTTTCTAGTCTCCATGTTGGGACACCCATCCTTCCAATATCCCTCTTCTTACATAACCACCCTCATTCTTCCTTAAAGGTTCACTTCTCCTATTTCCTCTTCATGTCCCTTCTATGTTCCTCCTAAATTATTTCCTACCTATATCTCTATTAAAATGATTATAGACTTAGGTCTCCTTTCTTCTCTTTCATTGTAAACTATAGAGGCTATATCCACCAAATGGGAAGGTCTCAAATGGGAAGGACAGCACCTTCTACCTTGGGTAATTTCCTACTTATATCCAGCCCAATGAATGCCATGGTAATCATCTGAATGATTTTCTGGAGTGTCTGGACTTACATCTGTGTAAATACTATAAGTTTGGATAATTCTTTCAAGAAACTCAGATGTACTCTCATTGGCCTTTTGCTGAAGCTCTATTGATTTACCTAAAGTCTTGCTTTAAAAACACAAAAAAACTCCTTCCTTAATCCTCCTATTAAACACATCTTATAATGTTATAGACTTTCCATTTCCCCATCACTGGGGTCCCAGTTGGGCTCTACTATTGTAACACCTTTTCTGGTTCTGGGGTTTCCAGATCTTCCAGGTGAAGATGATTATATTCCTTACTGGCCTTCCCTGAAATCATTTTGTTCTCATCCAACATGAATAACACATGTCACATGGGTTATACATCCACCTAGGTAGACATATGGGAAGATAAAATGAAGCAGACCAATTTACCATTTTTTGAGGATCCAGACAGTATGGAGGGATTTGTCTTAGCCATTTGTTTCCTGTCTTCTGAGGTCCGCATCTGACAACAGTATTGAGAATCATCCTGTTCCAGTTATTCACTATTGCATGATAAATTCCCTAATTAGTGGTTTAAACCAACTTATCATTACCTCTTATATTCATCTACATAATGATTGTCATTTTGGGGGTTTCCATTTCTGTGTGTATGTGTGTCTCTTTGCTGCAATCATATTTTTGGAGGGAACTGTAGTAATCTCTAACCTTCACTGGAATTGATGTAGCTGATTCTAACATTGTTAACTATGAGCTCAGCTAACATGTCAATCATGTGAACTCTCCATGTAGTTTGGGACTCTCACTACACTCACTAGAGTGTCCTACGGTACAAATACCCAAAGACAATGAAAAAGATGTAGGTTTCTTTAATCTAGTCTCAAATAATCTGACATGCCCTATCTACTGCATCTTTTTTAAGGGAGTCACTAAGGCCAGTTCAGATAAGATGAGAGTGGAATTAAACTGTGTTTATAGGAGGAGGCGCAATCATATTGCAGAAAACTATATGGAGGTACAAGACACTGTTTTGGTCATTTTTGGTAAAAAAAAATCTATAAAGTGTATCCACTGGTCACAATAATGCATACCTCTGGCTACATACAAAATACATTCACTTTTTCCCTAAAATTCTCAAAATTTCATTCCTATTATAGAATTAGCCCAAAATCCAAGACCTCGTCCCCCAAATCAAAGTATAAATAGGGTTGCTTGGGTTCAGTTCATTTATACAGATTCTCGAATACATTCTTCTCAATTTAAAGGCCTGTTGACTCAAGATAGCAAAAGAAAATCAGTTGCCTACACAGTAAACATAGCATGGTGACAAAGAGATGGAAAACTGTATCCCAACTAGAGAGTCATATTTTAGTCATAGTCAATTATAATACCTACATATAATACAATTATATGTTTTTTAAGCATAGTCAATTATAATTATAATCAGAGAGTAATGCCAACATTTTCTCAATGAAGACCCAATCCTGTTCACCCAGAATGATTCCCCATGGCTCTTTGCTAACATCTGAGTATTGTTTCTTAGGTTATCTTTATTTCTCAGTGGAAAATGAACTGTGTTTACCTCTGAATACTTTTATCAGTTAGCTTCCTGCTTAATGAGATTAGAGACCCAAAGACCTCCTTTCATTTTGCACTAATTTTGTCCCTTTCAATCAATCCAAGGTGATGTTGCTTACATCTGTACATTACTCTTAAAATTGGAGCCATTTATGAGCCTTATAGGATTTACTGCATTAGGTATGCAGTAAATATCTTCCAGTTTGGCTCCTGTCTTTGCTGAGAGTTATGGTTCTGTGGGAAAATATCCTTAAGATTCTTGGAACATTTTTTGTCTCATTGAAAAAATTTATGAGGGGTCTTGCTGGTGGCACAGGGGTTAAAATCTCAGTGCTACCAAGCTATTGCAGCCACTGCAGCACTATTTCGATCCCTGGCCAGGGAACTGGCCCACATGGTGCAGTAGACCTCTCCTGTCTCTCCTACTGCTCCCCTCAGCAGTGTATTTCAGTCAGTCTGCCTATTCTGCTCCCCTATCTCTGGTGAATCCTCTTACCCCTTGCACCTCTGATATTTATTTATAAATAAATAAAAATAAAGTCTTTTAAAAAATAAAAGATTTTTAGGCATAATTTAAATATATTTCTATTCTTAACAAAGTCCTTAGAACCTCATCTTAGAGAGAACATATCCTGTGGTCATATATTTTGAGAGTTTTGTCATTTGGAGAGCTAAAAAAATTTTTTAATTTGAACATAGATTATCATGGCTTTTTTTGGTAATCACCCTAATTTCATTCTAACTCATACTTATTTATCTGTAATTTATCACTTGTGGCATAATAATAATGTTGATATTTTTAGTATTCTGCTTCAAAATCTCCCTTTCAAATCCTTTAGTTAATTAAATATATTTTCTTTTTGTATATCATTGCAGGATCTGGTATTCCAACATTTCCACAAATACATATCACTCATAGCTTTCTTTCTAGACTCTGATATGTAATTTTGTTATTGTCTTGTAAGCCTCTTTAACAAGGCCCTTTAAGCTTCTGAATACTGCCTTATTCCAAATATAATGCTGTATGTTTTAGGTTTTCAGCACAACAATATCCCAATGCCTGTTACCACTGTGTGTATCATTTATCTTTGGTGCATAATTAATGACAACCTAATGTAGTGCGTTAAAGCAACAAATTATTACTCTGTTTTCTTTGAGTTGGTTTTAATCCATTGGATAATTCTCTGATTCTTTCATGAATTACAGAGAGATTAGAGCCTCATCTTAGAGAGAATTTAGGGACCCCAGAAGTCTAAGCTAGATTATCTGTTCCAGAGGGGTAATAACATAACTGACAGTTATCACTGACTGTTACTGGCATCTCAACTGGGACCATGCACCACTGTATTTAGACATAGCTTCTTTATTTGTAGCATGTAGATACTTGTAGCGTGGTTGTTGGGACCTGAGAGGAAGTAATCTTAGATCAAGCATTTAAAGGAACCCACGCAAGGATTTTTATGAACTATCTTAGAAGTCTGCCTAAATTTAGGCCAAACTCAAAAGAAGAAATATTTAGACTCAACTTGGATGTGGGAATGGCAAGTTCAATAAAATATGTTAGATGAAATATATTATTGTGCCTATCATAAAATCTACCACACTAAGTTATTAAAGACCATCTCTGTGGACAGTAAGTAAATAACGTTTATGTTAAGTAAAAAACATTTATGAATTTGTTGAGTAAGGAGTCAAAATTTTTCTGAATGCATAAATAGAGACAACGGGTAATGCAATTTTATGGTGTGGTTGAAATTTGTAGAGTTTAAGATGGATAAATAATCTTATGGATTAGAGGTCAGGTGGAGCATAAAGAGAGATGTGTGACTTCTAGACCGAAGAACTTACTACAAGAGTCAAATTTGGCTATTTCAAAGAACTAAAACTCTTATGATTTCAAGCAGCCAAGATTTCTTGGGTTTCAGAATCCGCTATGGAATTATTAAAGATCACAGTTGTGCACTGAAATAGCATAAAATCTGGGAAGTTGCATTCTTAACAGTTTCCACAGGTGATACTGATACTGACCAATGTTTGAGAGTCACATATTTACATGATTTAATTTTCATGGATGATTCTTAAAGAAGGTAATAACTTGCTATTAGCTTTACCAATTCTCATCTGGAAACTGCCCTAAAGGATATACCTTAGCATATCCTCAAACTAATATTTTTTTAATATATATTTTTATTGTTATTTCTATCTTTTACATTTTGTATTCCCCTTGGGTAACCCACCACCAATTCACCTGTGATCCATCTCCGTGGTCCCTTGTGTCCTTTTCTACTCCATTTTGTGCCCTTATCCTACCCCCCAACCCCCCGCCCAAGTGTCTCTCTCCTATTTGGTTTCCCTATAGTCCTTTTATAAGTGAAACCATTCGATATTTTTCTCTTTCTTTCTGGCTTGTTTCGCTGAGTATGATCCCCTCTAATTCCATCCATGTCGCTGCAAATTACATGTGTTTATCTTCTTTGAATGCTGAATAGCATTCCATTGTGTATATGTACCACATCTTCTTGATCCAATAATCTATTTTTGGACATCTGGGTTGCTTCCATGCCTTTGCTATTGTGAACAGTGCCACAATGAACATACGGGTGCGTGTATCCTTTTGGATTAGTGTTTTTATGTTCTTTGGGTAGATTCCCTAAAGTGGTATTGCTGGGTTGTATGGAAGCTCCATGTTTAGTAGTCAAACTAATATTGTATTTGTTTGTTAGAGTATTTCTATCCACAATAGAGATGACAAACATCCAATCCAATAAATCTTACACATAAATCACAAAATAAGAGAGATTTTTCATTGAGATCTTCCTTTTTAGGTAGACATAACTCCTTAAACTTTCATTCTTTCATCTCTTAACATCTCCATCCATATCTTTCCTCATGGATTTATACATGTCAGAGTGGATTTCTGAAATCTCATAGATATTTAAATAATTATTGTAGACAGCCTAGCCTTAAAAAAAGGAAAAGTACTTCAAAATCAACGTGGTTACCTGTTTCCTTTTCCATTGTCTCATTCTCATATCATTGAGTCCTTTTAAGGAAGAAGAGTAGGATGATTTTATCCCGAATCTGCTTGGTCTTCACTCCATAGATGATTGGATTGAGTGCAGGAGGTATGGCTACATAGAGGTTGGCAACCAGTATATGGAAGGAGGGAGGAATATTGTGGCCAAAACGGTGGGAGAGGACAGAGAAGAAACATGGTATATAGAATATCAGAATAACACAAATGTGGGAACCACATGTGCTGAGAGCTTTCTGGCGGGCTTCTTGGGATGGCAGTCTAAAGACAGCACAAAGAATCAGAGTGTAGGAGACTCCAATGAGGATCACGTCTGAAATAATCGTCATTAATGGCACTGCAACGCCATACCAGACGTTGATGGAGATATCTGCACATGATAACCGGGCAACACCTATGTGCTCACAGTATGTGTGGGGAATAATGCGAGTCCTGCAGAAAGGCAGTCGCTTTAATAGAAACACAACTGGAAACATGATACAAAAGCTCCTGGTGACAACACCCATTACAATCTTAGTAATCCTCTGATGGGTAAGAACAGTGGTATATCTTAGGGGGAGGCAAATAGCAACATAACGATCAAATGCCATGGCCAGCAGTGTGGCAGAATCCACAGCAAAGCTGCAGTGGAGAAAAAACACCTGAGTAAGACATCCTGGAAATGTGATTTCCTGAGGTCCTAGCCAGAAGATCCTGAGAGTTTTGGGTACACAAGTATTAGACAGGATGAGATCTGTAGCAGCCAGCATGGAGAGGAAAAAGAACATGGGCTCATGCAGGCTGTGCTCTGTGGAAATCAGGTAGAGAAGGACAGTGTTGCCTGCCATCGCCACCACATAGATAATAAAGAAGGGAATGCTGATCCAGATATGGAACTGCTCCAGCCCTGGGATTCCCAGAAAGACGAATGTGCTTGGATTGGAGCTACTCAAGTTGAATGTAGCCATCATGACTTCAGATTGGATGTGTCTCATAGACTGAAAAAAAGAAACCATGGCACTTGTTACAATGACCTGCAGATGTTCTGCTTCGAGTCTACTCTGATATCACCCCTTTGCAGCTTTTGAAAGTAATCAGCTATTTCTCTTCTCACATTTGTCAGACACATCTAATGAATAGAAGGTAGACCCCACCGTTTAACCCTCAAAGAGGACAATCCCAGCAAGAGGAATCTGGTCTCCTAACAATATTATGAAGGACATTCTCACCCTTGTCTACCTATATGATGAGTCATTCTTGTGAGATTTCCTTAAGACAGTTGAGCTCTCTTCCAAATCTCTTCAATTCTATGATGTTTTATACACATCTTTTTCTCCAGCTTCAGTAGTTGATCATTTTTCTTTCTACCTGTTCTTGAGTATGGAAATCCTTTAGTGTTCCATACATGTCTGCCTTTCTTAGGTCATCAAACTCCTTGTAGGTGATATGCCCAAATGTTAGATGCTGACTGATTGCTAAGATTCTGAAGAATATAATTTTAAAGACATGCCTCTTTACTCAGTTATAAAGCAGTTATATTGTGCTTGCCATCTTCTGTTGCATCCAATTTTTTGAGGCACAACCAATTTCATCATGTTTCAAACGACCCCATTTCTCCTTTCTTCACTCCCAGGATGTTTCTTCTACAATGGTTTTCAACTCAATATATGATAGTATAAGCCAATCAGTTACTCAATTCAAAAGCTTTCTAATTATTTTAATCGTTTCTCCCTCACACAGATCATCCTACTCATCTTCTAAATAATTATCACATTACAAATGTTCTTTCTCTATATTGTCTCTATATTACATCTACTGTTGTTTCCATGTATTGCCACACATGGACGTGCCTACATCCCTTTATCTCTCATTAAGGCCTCTGCATAAATTTCCATATCAGATTACTCTGATATATGCCATTATTTTCTCACAAAATTTGATTCCTCAAATAGTATACAGGATCATAAATGTTAATCAATTTTGAGCTATACGCTCCTCTTTGGGCAAATTTATTCCTGAGCAAGCGACAAAATGTGCATTTATCTATGTTTAATTTATAATAGTAAATTATTTTGTAATATATGAATTTAGCAAATCTATTGCAGCAGATCATAGCATTTTATTTTAATTTATTTTAATTCATTGACATCATGGTTCCTCCTTTATTATTACTTAGATAACTTTCCTTACCTATTTCTTAGCTTTTAAATATATTGAAACTACGTGAATATTTAGATATGATTCTTAGTTGGATTTTTCTTTAAGTTTGAAATTATTTGTTGTTTATTTCTACAAAATGTAGCTAGGTCCACAATTCACTTTAAGTAAAATAAAATTGGGGCCTCCCTGATGGTGCAGGGGTTAATGTCTCACTGCTACCAAGCTATCATCAGCCACTGCTGCAGGAGTTTGGTTAGATCCCAGCTAGAGGGCTGACCCACACTGGGCAGCAGACCTTTCTTGTGTTGCTTCCTGCTCTCCTCAGCAGTGTATTTCAGTAGATCTGCCTGTTCTGCTCCCCACTCTGTCTCTCCGTCTCTAGTGACTCTTCATACCACGCCCCCCACCTCTGGCCTACACCCCAGTTCTTGTATGTATAAATAAATAAAAATAAATATTTAAAAAAGTAAAATAAAATTCTTTGTCAGTCAAAAAGATATATTTAAATCAAACCACATTAAAATCTAAGATGCATTTAAAAAGACATTTACCTGGAATCTATAAGAAAATTGTTTTAAGAAATACAATTAAGTGAACAAATAAGGAACAAATAGTAAATAGGCTATAAGACAAATACAGTGTAGAAATGCACCAAGGATCTCACCAGATGGATGAGATCAAAAAGCAATACAAAATCCAATATGAAAAAATTTTCATTTTAAACGTATTATCCAATCAAATCAAACTGGGGGTGAGGACAGCGGATATTACTGGTGACTGTAGATGTGAGGTTTGTATTTGTTGGTGATTGTCAACTGAGTTTGGGGCTCCTGGACAAGAATAGCTGCAACCCAACTAGTAGGGGAAGGCTAAATTATTGCCTCACCTGTTTTGAGACAAAAGAAGCTTTTCTATATAGCTAGTGGCTATGTTATGCAAAACCCAATCTCACCCCCTCCCAGTGTCAAAGCCTAGATGTGAATTATACTCTGGGCAAGCTGCTATTAACCAGAATGGAAAAACTCTGGGGACAAGAGGATCCAGCACCTTAGGGCAAGGTTTTCACATTAGAGCTCACATTATTTATGTGGGGAGTGAAAAAGAGGTCTATCTACATGTATAAACATAAAAGTAGCTTTAGAGTCTTAAACAACAAAACAATATTAATAATACACAGGAAAATGTTAATTAAAATGTGGTTCATGAATAATCACAAAACACAAATACACCAATTTAGATGAAACTAAATGAAAATAGTGTCAGAGATTTACCTCCCTTCAACTGGTGCCTCGATCAGACAATTCAATCAATATATGTTATTCTAAAGAACATATAATTCATGTAGGACACAGCTGAATTCTGAGCATATGAGATTAGAAATCTTTCAGATTTATTTTAGTTCCTCTAAATGTTTTATAAAATTGTATATGTTCAATTTATTCAAATAATAATTTTTAAATCCTAATGTTTCCTCAGGTGGAATGGGAACTTGTTCTGAAAACAAACAATAAAATATGATAATTAGTGTATGAGGTAGATAACAGAAACTCGAATTAATATAACAGAAAGATTAATACAATTACTTCAGCAAGATAAGAAGGCATCACTGGTAGGAACTGTCAACTGAGGAGGGCACTGGAAAGAGGAATAGTAAAAGATGCTGAAATATCAGCAAACTCTTTCATCTCCATGAACATTGCATCAAATTTGACTTGTTTTATTTCGTTTTCTTGAGTTCCCCTTTGTCTCCTGATTTCAGAGAGTCATTTTAAAGATTATTCAAAATATGCCCATTTATTTGCTGTCTGCCAAGGTATGCTAGAAGACACATTACCTGGTGGTGTTAACAGTCTCCACACTACAGATTTCTTACTGGCACACATCCTAACTGAAACTGCGGACTCCCTAACCAAACCACACGGCATTCTCAACACCACTGATGATGTGTAGTTCATAGATGCTGTTTAAAAGCTTTCTTTGCTCTTAAACACATACCACATTAACTGATGACACTCAGCGAGGTCAGCATGGAAGAAGCCACATAGAGCAGAGTCGAAAAATAAGGCAAATTGTGTCCACCAAGTGTGTCACCCCCAATATGACTCTCTAAAACATAGTTTCTAAAACAATATTTTTGGTCAAATTCTTTTCAACCTGTTTGATCTTGGGTATTTCTTCAGTTTAGTTCATTTTTGCTCTTCCTCTAGTTTATTTCTTCTTATCTCTGGAAGTTATCCAGTAACCTTTCATGAACAATATCCAAATTAAATAATGCTCCTGACAATACACATTTTATCATCAGAACACTTATCACACATTATTTTAATTCATTTTTTTCACCTAATGAATGACAAACTTTAAGAGAACAAATATATCTGTTTATTTCATGAGTTTAACTTCAAAATAGAGCTTGGTGCAGGGAGCACAATAAATCTTTGTTGAGTGAATGAGTGCCTACTGGACTTCTCACCAATTAACAAACATCAGAATGGTGCGGTGAATACAATTTGCTCTTGCTCCTGACCTACAACTCACTTATAGCTCCCTCAGTATTGCATCCTTACAGACTACCATATAATACAAGGTGGGCTCCTACATTCCAACTCCAGAAAATAGAAGATCTGGAAAAGCATGAAAACTTCGTTCCTTTATTTAAATTTTTATGCGATGAAGATTCTCATCAAGTAAAGCTAAGTGAATTCATTGAGAATGCACACTACTAAAAGGTGGTGTCAGAGGTAGGATACAGATGTGAGAAACTTGCAGCAGCACATTCCTCCAGTACCTTCAAAGCTCTAGATGCAATTAAGATCTCTGTTACTTTGTATTCCCATTCTTTGTTGAAACCTCCCTTTTGCATTCTCTTTAATCTTCTAGTGCAGTTGTCTTTAATCACACTGCCTTTGATCACAGAATCCCAAAGAGAATTTTCTCCTCTGCAAGCATTCCACTGCTACCTTATTTACTGGTTCTCTGATTGATTTGGGGGAATTTTTACTCTCTCTCCTAAGGCTAGAAATATGGCAATGCATGTCCTATGTCTGTTCATGCTCAGTCTTCCGCAATACTAAACTGAACAAAGACAGGTTCTTCAGTGATATCTTAATCATGAGTTATTGTAATCCATTTCTTATCCATATATTTTTTTAATGTTGGGTGTGTCTAGGTGAAGATTTCCTTTCTGCCCTTCCCTTTTTAAGAGAGGACATATCCATGCTTGGTCTATGGGCCACAGAAAGACTATGTATGACCTATTTTAGAAAACAGCTGTTCAATCCATTATACATCTGTGCTTCTCCATTGTATGTACAATAGGTGCATTCTTAGAGCTGGCTTTCATCATCCCAAAAGTATAACAGGACACTCATTCATAAATGCATTCACAAATACAAACCTACTTCTGCACATAAAAGATGACCTAAAAGTTTCTGAGGTGGCAGAGCAAATTTCAATCTCCAGATGTCTGGTACTGGTCTGGTATGGTTATTACTAAATTTATCATGATCATTTATTCTCTGAAATCTTTTCTTGCATTAGAAATTTTGACCTTAATAAAATCCTTGAGACATTTAGGGGAGAGAAATGAGAAGGGTTCAGAATGAAGCTTCTAATAGCTACTATTTTTTTACACCACATCATGAGTGTCAGTTTTGGAAGTTATACTCAGTGTTTTCCTGTTTCCTGGAGCTCACTCTTTCTGTACATCCTTCTCTCCTTCCCAACAACTCCACTTCTCAATACTACTCTTTTCCAGGCTTATCCACAATAATTCTATGATGCTCACCACCCACTTATACCTTGGAGGCCTCGGTCCTGGGACTGTTTTGCAAAGAAGCGTAAGCACCCAAGATTGCAGAAACTCAGCAGACAAAAATAACAACCAAAAAAATGAAAAGAGCTTTCGCAGAGTCAGGAAGGATAGCGATGGGGAAGTCACAGATAGACAGAGGATCATGTACATAGTGTGAAGAACAGACAGAGCCTGGAAGGGTGGAATGCAAATAAATGCACTTCACTCATTTCCTCCAGGGATACAGACACGTTAGAACAGAGGACCTCTGAGCCGAGGGAACCCGTGGGTCTCAGGTCTCAAGGCCCTGAGTCAGTCTAGGATAAGAGCAAGCATTCCACCCAGTTAATACTTTTCCAGTTTAGGAACTTACACCTCCACTCATATTAGTGGTGACTTATGAATTTTGAAATCCAGGATGGCAGCATCTCAGAAGAGTCTCGAGCTAGCACTCAATAATTCGATTTAAAAAATTAACAAAAACAAAATTAGCAAAAGTAACACCTACCAGAGAGTTCCTGTCTATAGCTCCAATCTGCAGGGCCCGCTTAATGGCTTCTTCTGGCTCCATGACAGAACCTATGTCATACTGAATAATCAATATCAGCCTGAATGAACTATATCTACAGACAGCGAAACCCTGGGGACATTTTTCACTGAGGTTGCCATCTCTCCAGGTGTGAAGAAGCCTCTTTTCTAGACTTACTTCAATATTCAGTCTTGCTTGGCTTTTTTTTTTTTTTTGCATCCTCCTTCAGTAAAGAATTTAGTCTATTCTCTAGAGTACAGGTATGTAATCTATTTATGTGTGATAATTCTCTAACACAAAGTTCCATAGATCTGAAAGTCACAGATAATGAGCCTGGGTAAGGTCCCATTCTTTCAACAGGAAAACCTCTGTCCCAACATGGAAGCATTCAGTGCCTTGTGACCAGAAAAATATCTGGAATTTATCTCTTATTCTACTCATCCATTCTTTTGTGTTCTAACAAAATACTTGAGTATTCTGGAAATCACCTTTTATAACTATGAAAAGGTAATAATAACATGGAAATGCTTAATTTAAAGAACAACTCTGAGGCGTCGGAGGCCAGCTCCGACCGAGGTTGGGTTCCCGGGGTGGTGGGGAAAGCTCGGTGGAGGCGGTGGCGGCGGCGGCAACGGCGGCGGCGGCAACGGCGGCGGTGGCAGCGGCAGCGGCGAGTTCCGTGGGAATGGGGGGTGGGGAGTGAGAGACAGCACACACCAGAGAGTGTGATCAGGCCCTTCCACTTTATTTCTTGAGAACAGGGTTTTTAAAGCATAACTATAAAGAAAAAACTACAGACAATGACAGAGGATTACAGATATTCAGATGCATAATCAATTACATACTTTGAGGGGAATCAAGGAACTTTGGAAAAATGTCTCTTGTCTGATGTATATTCCAGCAAGGTACAGGACATAATCTTCAACCTTTGCCCTAGGCCTAGGGTGGAGGCTGCTGTCTCCAAACCTATTGTCTGAAACCAAGACCATAATAAAAGAAACATCTTTATGCTAATCTCTGGAGGAAATAATCTAAGGAACTACACGCTGATTTTTCGAGGCAAGGAAGGGAAATAGGGGAAGGGATTAAATGTTCTTTGTTTCAAACATTAACCCTTGACCGGGCAAGGACACTTCACTGTCAGAGGACATCTCGCTGCCAGGATCTAATGAGTAAGGCCAATGCATGCAGGCATGGTGGGGAAACTTAGTTATTGTTCTCACCTGAAATTATACTTAATTTATTTGCAAGAAGAAATATGGCATCCTGACTTATGGGAACACTTCTTTGAAGGCTCGCCACCCATTAAGTGACCTTGTCAAAACAATGTGGGGTGTCTAGGCTACGACACTGAGGAATAAGTAATGATAGAAATATTATTTACTTTGGAGAAAACAGGTCTTTCTCAATGACCGTCCATAATTTTCTCTCTAATTATGTTGTTAGAAGTCCAGTTCCATTCCACCATGCAAATAAGGACTTCATTTGTTACTTCAAGCTTATTAATTTGTTACTTCAAGCTTATTCATTCATTCACTCTTTTATTTAGTAAATATTAGTTGCATGCTTAGTATGAAGTAAAAGTTTTGCACACAATAGAATACAATGGTAAACAAGTCTGAAACTAACCCGGTCCTTAATGACATAAAAGAGGGCATAGATATTAAATATTATGCATACCAAATTTATTTATTAATGCTTTGTTAAGTCCTAAAATTAAAAGTACATTATAATGTATAATGTATTTAAGAGATGTTTATCTATTGTGCAAGATTTAAAAAGGAAAATTCAAAGATTTTAAATTTCTGCTTAAATGGGAACTTCCAGGTAAACAATAAAGAAAAGGCACTATAGAAGAGGCAAGGACAAATCTGATGCATTTAAGAAGCTAAAATTAAACAAGTACCCTGGTGAACAGTCTTCATTAATTAACAGTTGTGTTAGTCTGCCCTGTCTGGTTTCGTTCTCCAACTTCCCCATAATACAGGATTAACTTTAATTAGATTCCCAGAACATTTTTTCAACTGTGTATGTATAAAATATATCTGAACTTAGTAAAAGTTGAGTTTAGAATAAGGCAGACAAAGATTATTTACTATGGACCTAAAACTTGATAGAAAAGAGGAAAGGAAAAGTTAGAGATAATGGTGTAAAGGAAGGGGTTTCTTAGGAAGTTGGAGACTATGAAACCATTATTGAAAACACATGTTTTGTAAGGTCTTTTCATCAGACATAAAAAAATGTTTCAGGGTATACATTTCTTCCTTCAAGGAGCTCATGATATAGTGTGAGGCGATAAATACGCAAGGAAGCAACAAGAAATCTTAATAGTCCCAGAAAGAAAGCAGCTCCTGCTTATGTCTTTCCTAAACTGCCTAACAGGCATTACAATACAGCCAGGGAAATGTCAGCAAACACAAAGATGGTCTGAGATCAGAAAGCCATTTTATCTTTTCTTTCTTACTCCCGTGTAGTCTACTATGGTCATCTTGATTAAATTCATGCCTCCTCTCCAGTGGAGGTTTTAAGAAACAGGTATCTTTTTTTTTTATATACTAAGAGAGATTATGATGAGCAGAAATTGCTTCCAGCTTATTCTACCCAACACACACCTATCCACGTAAACTTTTATTTTTGTAAAATATCAGACACTGAGCATGACAACACAAAGAAAACATCAACTTGATCAAGGTATCTGGAAAATACATGAAGTGAAAATAAATATAATGTAAATAAATATTAATTAATTGCAAGGCTCAGAGTTTCATGGAAGATTGCTATTTTTGTTGAGATCTTCCATCCCTGCACTGATCCTAAGGACAATTCCTGTACATGATATTGAGGACAATGGAATTATTGAAGTTTCAAGGTGCAAACTGACACAATCATTTGTTAATTGTAAAATAATACCATGGTTTTTATAAAGAGAGTGGATTGGGGCCCTCACTGATTGTGCAACAGGGTAAGTCTTGGCACTGTGAAGCTATCGGCTGCCAATGCAGCACGAGTTCAATCCTCGGGCAGGGAACTTCCCACATGGTGCAGCAGACCTCTCCTGCCTTGCCCGCTGCTACCCTCAGCAGTGTACTTCAGTCGATCTGCCTGTTCTGCTTCCCACTCTGTCTCTGGTGAATCCTCTCACCACCCCACACCTTTGGCCTACACCCCAGTTCTTGTATGCATAAATAAATCAATCTTTTAAAAAATAGAGTTGATTGGATGGAAATGTATAAAGATGACTTGAAATATGTTCACAGAGACAATTAATAGATGAGAATCCAAATAAGCTCAATGGGCACATTAAAGGTTAGATTGTGATGTATCAATATATGTCCACTAGAAGGATTTATAAACAATTCAAACTCGAATATTCACCTCAAACATTGAACTAATTTTCTTGGAAAGTGACACAGGATAAATGAAAAAAATATATAATTTTCTGGCTTTGAAATTCACGTTTGTATTGGTATCATTTGTGACAGAAAGGGGGAAAAAGGGAAGGGCAATTTTATGAAAGAAATTAGTGAGTTTCCAGGTGACAGTTAGAGATGCTCAATCCGAGGAGTTTGTAAGTCATTCAAATGAAGAGATATCCAGGAAGAAATTGGATAAAGAAGTTAGAATCAAACAGATCTGAGTTTCTATCCTAAATGTGCTAATTAACTTTGGATAATCTTTATAATATGCTGTATGTTCACCAGTGAGATGAATTAACTACTATTACCCTCTCAGAATTTTTAAATTAAATATGTTGATATGTCAAAATATGGATCAAGGTAAGTGAAAATGTTCTGGTGCATGCCATTGAAGAAAAGAGATTCAAAAGAGAATCAAATCTATGTAATTTGAGGTGGGTATTGAAAAAGTAAAACAACTAAGACACAGAAAAGATTAATAATGTATAGCAATAGGATTGAAGTGTGAAATAGTAAGTTTTGTTGTAGTAGAAAGAAGTGATATCTACTTAAAAATGAAAGGCAGGGGATTTTACATTTAATTCAGGAACTGAAAAACACAGGTGCAAGTTATGTATATCAAAATTCGAACGAGGGAAGAAGTAACCCTTAGTATTAGTGCTTTTCTGTACACATCATAGGCTGCTTTATACAAGTTAAAACTAAACCAAGTGTTTATTATCTAAAAGTATTATCTAGAAGTCTAGAAGTTTTTCTTCCTTCCTTCCCCCTTCTGCCTAAACTTTGCGTATGGAGAGAGATCATATGGAGAGTTAGTATTACTTACAGCTTTATTTTTATGTTTTTCTGTGCTATATATAAAACGTTATCCTTTTTGGGAGGAGGCAATCAATTTTATCCCAACTTCTCCTCCCCATTCATTGTGTCTTCTTCAGAGTGAAAAGGAGAATAAATTTGTCGTGAATCTGCTTGGTCTTGACACCATAAACAAGCGGGTTGAGAGCAGGAGGAATAGCCACATAAAGGTTGGCAAATAGGATGAGCACATTTCGAGGGACACTGTGCCCAAAGCGATGAGCAAGAATAGAGAAAAAGGCAGGTGTGTAAAACATGAGGATGACACAGATATGGGAGCCACAGGTGCTGAGGGCCTTTTGGCGGGCACCCTGGGATGACAGGTGAAAAACAGCGCGGAGGATGAAGGTGTAGGAAACAGTAATAAAAATCACATCTGAGATGACGAACATGAGAAGCACAGAAAATCCATACCAGATGTTAATGGAGATGTCAGCAGAGGAAAGCCGAGCCACCCCTATGTGCTCACAGTAGGTGTGTGGGATGGTGCGAGTCCCGCAGTAGGGCAACCGTTTCAGCAGAAAAACAGCGGGCAAGATGACAGAGAAGCTCCTGGCGATAATCCCCACCATGATCTTGATGATCAGCCGCTGAGTGAGGATGGTGGTGTATCTCAAGGGGAAGCAGATGGCCGCATAGCGATCAAAGGCCATGGCCAACAGGATGGCCGAGTCCACTACAAAGCTGAAGTGGAGGAAGAACATCTGGGTGAGACAGCCGGAGAAGGTTATTTCCTGGCTGCCAAGCCAGAGGTTGCTGAGGACTTTGGGCATGGTAGCAGTGGACAAGATGAGGTCTGTGGTGGCTAGCATCGAGAGGAAGAAGAACATGGGCTCGTGGAGGCTGTGTTCCACCGCAATGAGGTAGAGGAGGATGCAGTTGCCCACTATGCCCACCACATAGATGACACAAAAGGGGATCCCAATCCAGATGTGGAACTTCTCCAGGCCAGGTATCCCAACAAGAATAAAGGATTCCGGGTCGTAACAACTCAAATTATACATGTTCACCTCAGTCTTCTCAGTCTGAGAGCCCCTGGTTTTGGTTCCCTGCAGATAAATCAGAACGGACTTTGAGCTATAACAACTCCAGTCTGGTGTTGGGCGTGTCTGAGGATTGCAACTGTCACATTTAGGGGTCCCACCTGGTGTTCTGTTCCCAAGAGAACTGACTTGCTATTGCTCCTTTTACTCACACTGGCCCCACCTCATTTTTAATAAGTGTATTAATAAACCATGTGAAATGGTTATTTTGTAGGTTAGTGGTTTCATGTGATTAAATCTTAATAAATGTTCCTTTCTCAATGTACATTATTAAGTTCAAATGGAAGAACTTGCAAAGAAACAAAACATACCATGAAGGAGAAGGAGGTGTGTGAACCTGAGAGAAAGGAAGGGAGGGAGGGGAAAAAAGGAAGGGGAGAGGTTAATACTATTAAATGGAATGAGTTGTGAAGAAAGGGGAGTAATTGACTTTTATAGAGCAAACACTGTTACAATGTGTTTGACAAAATAAACTGAAGCGTTTCATTAAAGTTATACAAACATTTATGAAGGGGAAGCAAAAACAAAAATTAGATTTCGGTGCTTGTGATAGCTGAGGGCTTTGGTTGCCCAGGGATTGAAAGATGGTTCAGATCAGGAAGTAACTGGTTGGAATATAAATATCAGAGAATGAATCTACCAAAAAATGCACAGAGACTAACCGTAGTGTTCCCTTGACTCAGAGAACAGGGAGCTCAGAAGATGATTCATAGGTTCAGGCGAAATGCCCTAAACCTTGGAAGGTCTCTCTCTCCTAAAATTACAAAAGGGAAACAGCTCAGAAATCAGTTAGATTGGTAATGTCTCAATATCAGACCCCTGAAGTGTGATTTGGTCTTGAAGTCAAGCAGATTCTCACCTCCAATGTATAAAGTAAAGCATACGAATAAAGTTGATACCTTGTTTAGTTGGTACTCATCTTTGGGTATCTCTAGCTTTGCACCAAATGGATCCTGCCTTTGGAGGTGCCTTTTGCATTGTATGTATACTCTGAGTTTTAACTGCCTTGTATGATCTATTTCATAAAGTACTTCTGAAAAGGGAATCTGTAATGGAATACTGGGGAGAGGAACACTGAAGAGGCCGATGACTTATGGCATCCTTAGATCAATGTTGGGAGGTTTAGTCTTCATCCTTCCCAACAAACTTACAAAGTCATTCAAAAAGTTTTGGAGGAAAGAGAGTGGACTTTGTGGAAGGGTCATAACAACTCTCTGCATTGTGGTTGGCAGGAATTTTTAACTTGGACCACAAGGAGGAGAGGTATGCAGAAATATGTGATGTCTGCCATAATCCCAGCTACACAATGAGCTTCTCTCACTTAGGGGACCGTCTTGCCAACAGCAGAGTCCTTAATTAGCAAAAGTGAATAAAATGTATACTGGGAGCAATGTAACTAGTTCTCCTTGTCCAAAGGCAGATCCCCCTCACCCTCCATCTGCACCCATAACAATGTGTATACTAAATGTTTTCAGGTGTGATGGAGACAGATCTAAAGCAAGAAGTTTGTGAAAATAAGAATAGCAATAGTGTCTGTGGAACTCACCCTGAGAGAATGGCAACATTATCCTTTTCGGGAGGAGGCAAATCAAGTAGACTGAGACAGACTGAGAAAGTGTCCCATGTCTCTGCCTTTTAGGCTGGATTGCAACTCAGTCTTTGGGTAGACTCCCTGGTTCCCAATATGCACAATACCTCAGAGTCACAGGACGCACATTTAAAGGGTACAAAAACAAACTCCTAGTCATAAAAACTACAACAGGGGCGGGGGTGAAAAGAAAACCTCCAAACTAAGGTGGACCTCTTCAGTCAAAACCTGTTCTGACCTCAGTCCCGGGCCTCAGCGCTGCCTTCTGCTCTCCCTGCTCACATCAGTTGATCTTACTTGAAATCAGGCGCTTTCAGCCAGGAACTGTCTCGTTATTATGTGATCACTGGTGTCAAACAGACTCCTTCTTTTCACAATCATGTTCTCCAGGGCACAGGTTCTCCCTGCACGCTGAGTAAATGTGAGGCTGCTTTTTGGATGAAACCACCTAGCCAGGTTAGGGTTTTGCTCTTCCCTACAGATTGTAGTTTTCTACTCACCAAACTGTCTCTTGCTAGTGGAAAGTATCTATTTAAAAGGAACAAGTGAAATTCTAGGCTGGGAAAGTCTCTGGAAGAGGTAAAATGAAAACATTTATGCAGTTCCTTATATTCTCAGGAGACAGAAGTGAGTTTCTAGGGGCCCCTCCACTTCCTACTCCCAGACAAGAGAAGAAATCACATATTTTAACTCCTGTCTCCTGAGATGAAATGTAGCTTGGTAGTTGTAGAAAACTGTAAATATTAGATCCCTAGGAAAGTAAGTCCAGATAATGCAGTCACAATCATCTGAGACCAAATTCTCACAGGCATAAGAATACACTTGTATTTGCTTTATAAATATTTTACATGTATAAACTAAACCAATAATATACAAAAACAATTAAAATTTTCCAGTCTTGATATTGCAATGTAGGAAACTCCAATGCTTTCTTCAAAAATTTCTTAGCCATTCTCTGCACTTTGCATTGCCATGAAAGTTATAAAACATTTTCTTCATTTACAAATACACACATATGGCCTCCCTGGTGGCGCAGCGATTAAGCGCTGCGCTGTGGAGCTGTCAGCAGCAGGGATGCGAGTTCGAAGCCCAGCCCGGGAGAATCCCACATGGTGCGGCAGACCTCTCCTGCCTCGCCCGCTGTTCCCCTCAGCAGTGTATTTCTGATCTGCCTGTTCTGCTCCCCACTCTGTCTCTGATGAAGCCTCTCGCCACCCCACACCTCTGGTTTGTACCCCAGCTTGTATGTATAAATAAATAAATCTTTAAAAAAATTTACAAATACACACATACATACACATAGAGTTTTCTTTTGATTTCATAGAACTTATCTGTCAATATGGAAATAGTTGGTTTGCTTTCAATGCAGTATACTCATATCACACACCATAATTGTTCACTGGTGGAAAATGGCTAAAGAAAATATACACACACACACATACACACACACATGCACACATACACACAGTAGAATATAATTCAGTCATATAAGAAGAATTGAATTTTACCATTTGTGACAACATGGATACCTGTAGAGGGGAATTTTTCAAAATGAAATAGATCAGGCAAAGAAAGACAAATATACGGTCTCACTCCTTAAAAAAAAGCAAAATTTACATTCATAGCTGGTTTTGCAGAGAGACCATGTAGAGATTTTAGGGAGGTTTGCAGGGTGACTTGAGTGCTAATAAAGAAATGCATGATAGAAAAAAGTGTGAGGCTAAGTAGTGAACATTCTGTCCTATTTCAACCCTCCCACATCAGCCCTACCAGAGGACGAAGCTACCTATAACCTCAATCACTAAATGTTGGTGACCTGCCTGTCTCGATGAATTCAAACACAGTATCAATAGCTGGCCCTGGTCTTCTCTTACCCCCATTCTCTTGTACTTGCCACCACCCCAATCTCCAGTGACTCAGCCTAACCCATCATCACCACCTCTCAGGCTTCCAGTGTGCTCACTGCCTTCCTATTCCTGCTAAGTGAAACTACAGTGTTCACATGCTATTCTGTTTCAGGCAGGTCATGTATTATCACATTACTTCTACTAATGCTGTGTTATTTTAGGTTTTATATGTTTTTCCATGATGTGGTAAGTTATTGTTGGGTCTGGGAATACTCAAAACCTAGTCTATATTTATGAATTGTATTATTATTTTGCTTTGGTCCAATTGGCTTACTATATTTTTCATAGGAACTCTCTACTTTCAGATAATCAGGAAAAGTATATATAGTTTTAGTGACAAAGCAACACTGAAAAGAAAAGCAATTATCCTATTTCCCACCAGAGGGAGACAAATATGAGTTAACTTAATACAAAGTGCATAGTATAGTAGTGGGCAGCATAGGGGTGCTTCCGAGATTAAAACCCGACCTATGTCTGCACATCACGAAAGATTAGTAGCCATGAATGAGTTGCATGGAACTGTTCTCAAGCTAAATAGAAGACCATTGAAATTCCATATTAGTGAGTGCATGTGTTTATTCCAACATAGATCTCAAATTCCCATATGAAAAGCCATTTTGTTTTTATAACTATTTGGTTTAGGTAATGAAAACTTTAGGCAATGGTGCCTCCACATTGTCCATAGATGATCTTGCAGAGAGAAGATTTCTTATGTCCTGAGATTAGCCTAAGTACAGCCAAACTTCCACTGTAAATACATTATCTGCTTCAGTAAGGTCCTAGCACAGTCCTAGTCTCAGAAATAGAAGATGGTGTGACTATTACTGGGGTTTTCTGTGGTGATGGGGAGATCATAGTCCTATAATTGATTTTTAGACAGCAAATCCACAATTGGCACTCATCAGGCTTTCTGAGGCCAGGACTTAAAGGGTTTTCTGATCTTTTCCTGAAAAGAGTGTAATTGGAAGCAAATTAAAAGTCTCATATTCTTTTCAGCTGAAGGCTAATTGAGGCCAAGAGCTGGTGCTCTTTTCTGCTGTTTATAGAAAATCAGGTCTTTATTTTCCTGTAACTAAATATTTCGTTCTGAATCGGAAGTGTGGGCATTCCAGGAAATGGAATCACTTGTTAATAATGGAGTCACTTGTTAATAATTCCAGAGTAGATTTTTTTCCCAGTGAGGTATAGGCTTTGTAATCAGATCAATGGAGTGATAGAAAGGCAAAATTCCTTTTTTGGGAACAGCAGGATGGCAGCAGTTACTATCTGACCAAGAATGCCTTTCATTTCTAGCTCTGAACTCATTTGGGGAAGAGCTGGGAAAAAAAATACCCGAAGACACTAGGATTCCAACAAGCCCCAAATGATCGATTATTGCAGAAAGAGTTCCCCTCCTATCACAGGAAGAACAGGCAAAGGTCTGAAACTCCAGAGTACTCTACATAACTACAAAAGTTAGGCTGAGCAGAGCAAACAACACGCTTATCGACAAAATTGTGAATCAGTCCCAAAAGCGTACTTCTGATTCTTAATATTTCACTGTGAATAAGCAGCTGGGGCAAGATCTCAATTTGAAACTTAATTTCAATGAGATAGAATTACTGTAGGTAAATAAAAAACTTAAGATTGGCTGGCTATACAGAACATTTATTTCATAATTAGCTAAAATTTAAAAAGCATTGATCTCCCTGGTGGCACTGGGTTGAGTCTCAGCACTGTGAAGCTATCAGAGCCACTGCAGCAGGAGTTCAATCCCCAGCTGGGGAACTTCCCACATGGTGCAACAAACCTCTCCTGTCTCACCTGCTGCTCCCCTCAGCAGTGTACATCAGTAGATCTGCCTGTTTTGCTCCCCACTCTGTCTCTGGTGAATCCTCTCTCCCCCTAACACCTCTGGCCTATACCCCAGTTCTTGTATGCATAAATAAATAAATCTTTGTTTTAAATGCTAATGTGTTTTTTTTTGTTTTTTTTAAGATTTATTTATTTATACATACAAGCTGGGGTACAGACCAGAGGCGTGGGGCGGCGAGAGGGTTCACCAGAAACAGAGCGGGGAGCAGAACAGGCAGATCAGAAATACACTGCTGAGGGGAGCAGCGGCGAGGCAGGAGAGGTCTGCCGCGCCATGTGGGACTCTCCCCGGCTGGGCGTTGAACTCGCATCACGCGCTGCCGACAGCTCCACAGCGCAGCGCTCAACCGCTGTGCCACCAGGGAAGCCCATAAATAAATAAATCTTTAAAAAAATTTTAAAAGCATGTAATATTTAATCAAGTCCTATTTCTTAAAACAAAGCAAGAGCAATCCTGTTGAAAGAAAACGAACACATATTCTTAGTGTGAAAGAATTTTACTAAGATACTTTGCATAGGGAGATGAAAGGATAATACTTTTCCACTAAGACACCAAAAGTTACTCCTCTCCTCAAGGGTAAATAAATGTCCACTCAAACAGGATTGGCCCAAAGCGGGCCACTGAACTCCAAAGGCTTGCCACCTGTCTAAGGCACCTCTGGCAAGAAAGCATAGAAAAGAGTCATGAAGGGGCAAGCAAGTCGGGAAGAAGAATAGCAAAATTAAAGTACAACTCAAGATAATGGTTGTCATTGTCAGCCTCCCCCACCACAGAGCTCTTGCTACCTGTCTCCCAGGTGTGTCTACATATCTTAGATTCCACAAGTCCTTCCATGTCCCCCAAGTCCATGGGGCAAGTCCAAAGCTGAGAAGCAACTGGGCCTTCTTCTTCACATGTCTCAGTTCCACAAGTTTCCTCTAAGTCTCTCCTCCAATTTTCTTCTCCCAGTTTTCTTCAACTTTTCCTCCCCACTCAGCTCTGCCCTTCATTAAATGAGGCAGGGAACATAGAACCTCCATTTTTATGAAGATTAGGCTCTAATGATTTCTCACATTATGGAGCTGTTGTGTTTTTTTTTGACCAAGATTATTTTAAGGAAATTAACACAGCTTTTAAGTATGTTATTCCAGGTTAAACTGCTGGTATGTGGAGTGACAAGATTTGAATGTAAACACTCTGGACACACATTCCCCTCAGTACATATCATTGATGATATTTTCTACTTAACTCCTTCATTTTCTCAGTCAGTGGCAGAAAAAATGAGATCACAAACATTTGGCAGAGGTGTCAGGAGGCCTCATTTTTCCTTGAAACATAGAAATTGATGCATTAAGAGCCTCTGCAAATGTACATGATATTTAGGAAAAAAAATGACACAAGGCAAGGTATACACCCTGTTGATGAATAAAGGATGTCAAAACACAAAAGAAAGGAGGCAGCAAGGAAAAGGTGGCAGAATGTTGTAAATAAGCTCAGTGCCCTAGATGCCCCCAAGGCAAAAGGCACTCTAAGGAGTCCTATGAGGGCTCCAGAAGCTTCAAGAGCTTGGTTTGCAAATAGTCATGGGGACTTTACAATTCAGAGGATTCAAATATAGAAGAATTCTCTTAGGAAAGAAATACTCAGTGAGTATTCATAGACGAGTGGCACTGTAAAATGAGACTAGACCTGCCTCATAGTGTAGGAAAACCCGAACATGACCAGGAGGGACTGTCATGGAAAGAGCCAAGATCTCAGGATCACACAAGTAAGTTTCCTCAAAAGCATTATACTCTGATTGATTCTGTGACCCTATAACCCACATGTAATATCTAGGTCGTAAACTAGAGTAAAAATTGTCGTTAGAAGTATATTTCTCATCTCTTCTGCCATAATTCTGTGCATTTGATGGACAATGGTTTTCCCCAAACACCCCCAGGATCCAGGCATTTTTTTGTATACATCTACCTCCACATATTTGGTGATCCCACAAAAGAGCTTCCAAAGTTGGAACTCGGAGGTACTGTATTTGGATAATTGTTGTTTGAAGATCTCGCTTCTGTCCTGTTTGCAGGAATCTGAACATTGGATTTATTGAAGATGACATCAGCTGCAGAAAAATTAAATGTTTGGGTGAGGGATATGATGTAGCTTTACATGTTTCATGTTGAGAAGAATCATGAGAATAACTCAGCGGAAAATGGAAAGAACTTTGGTCTTGGGGAGATGTAAGAACAGTGCAGAATCAGTCTGCAAGTCTATTGGAATGAAAAACATGGGTTTTGAAATGTGAGATCTACTAGATATAAAAAAATTCAGATGATGTGAATTACAGTACAGTAAGATCTATCCTTACCCCAGTAGTATCACACATTTGCCAGGTCTGAAATCATTTGGAAAAAAAACAAAACAAAAACTATACTGCTAAATATAAGCAAAGGACTCAGCCCTGAATTCTATTTCCTCTCCAGATTAAGGGAAATTATTAGGACTATGGAAGGGGTAGTAAACTAGTAAACGAGAGTAGCACTGACACCTGGCTAAACTCCACGCTCTAGGACCATTTTATCAGCCATGGTCTCCATTGCCCCCAGCACCCTCTGTCCACACTAAAGTTGCATTTCTGCCTCATTTGGTCCCTGCCATTACAACAGCCCCACAGTCACCCACTTGGCTGACCACTCCTCACCATTAAGCCTTTGCAGTATCTCTGTCAGATCCGGAGCTTCGAACACATGTCTTTGTTGTCTGGGAAAGTTTTTAGCTTCTTCAGAGTCAAACTGCGACATCTAGAATGAGAAAAATAGGTTCCCACACCTGAAACACTGTCCTTTCAAAACTACTGACTTCTTACCTCTTCACTTCAGGGAATGCACCTGAACTCTTACCTGGAAACCAGGTAACTCTCAAAAAAGAGAGTAAACGCCTGACCTTAGGGTCAGAAAAAAATGAGCTGATTTCTATGCGTGACTTTGGGAAGGTCTTGACCTCGCAAGAGCATTTTCTTCCTTCCAAAGTTAAATCATTAGTATCTCTCCCTCTACCTCCTAAAAGCATATGAAATTATTTGTAATAACATATTAGACAAAACAACTTTACTACCTTAAAAAATATATATGTGAAAAAGTCACCACATGTTTTGGGCTCCAGGGTGAAAACCAAAGTATGTCTCTAGAACCTGGCTCCTGTGTGCCTGAGATACATCAAGATAGGGAATACTCCCAGGAGACAACCAGGATTTCAAACTCTACTCTCCAGTAGGGAGACTGTTGAAATAACATCGAAGATTCAGGCTCTCTGAGAATAATTGCAAACTCTTGGAAAGAAGACATTAGGAATTCAGATTAATAATGGTCTGAATTTTATAGGTTCAGAGAGAGGTTGACACTGCCAGGTAGGTATGAATTTAAAGTAAGATGCCGCTTCTTGATACTGGGGGCCAGAGTGTGTGATGAGATGAATCACTTGCTTATATCAGGGCCAAAATATACACTGAAATTAAAATCTGCTTTTGAAATCTAAACAGAACCATATAGAATGGCTTGTTCTAGTCTCTGAAATTTAAATATAAAGGTATTGTTGCTAAGTCTGGGTGCTTGGCAGAAAATAATCTAGGCCTCCCACTATACAAAGTCAGCCGACTACAATATAAACGAATCCTAGATACGAGCAATAATATAAAATTATTATTTTATATCATGGTAGTTCCCATAGTTCTCCCACCACTGTATCACCCATGAACCATCACCCTACACCCTACATCCTCCCCTGGTTTGAACCCACTCCTACCTCCTCCTTTGCCGTATGCCTCAAAATGTCCATGCAGCTTTCCATAGTGGCTGGACCAGTTTACATTCCCACCAGCAGTGTATAAGTGTTCCTTTATCTCCACATCATCTCTGGCATTTGTAGTTTCCTTTTTTTTTTTTTTTTTAATCTGGGCCATTCATACTGGAGTAAGGTGGCATCTCATTGTGGTTTTGATTTGGATTGCCCTGATAACTAGTGATGCTGAACATATTTTCACATGCTTGTTGGCCATTTGTCAAATGCTTTATCTTTAAAGCTACTACTGAACCCAAACTTGGCAGCTTCCTGCCACCTTAATTCCTTTCCATAGGATCTGGTCCATAGTATCTCAATCCATTTTTTACAAACAGAAATTTAAGACATAAGTACACCCCTAACTCCCCAACCACAACGATGCTTCATTATTAGTGAACACCAGATTACTTTAAAAAGCATTAAACATCTTTTCACAGTACTAAAAGAACATTGCTGGCCTCCCACACATACCTTTGTATGATGTCATTCACATTCTAGGAGAAAAATAAAAATAAATTAATAAAAAAAATTGTGAGTCAAGAAGCAATAGGTCCTCCCCACTTATAAGGCCTCATCACATTCCCTCAGCTCCCTAATTAGGTGGGTTAGAGTTGGTCCCACCGTGAGAGCCAAATGCAAAGACAAGACCTAGGCCAGACATTCCAGAACTCACATGAAGCTGTCAGGTTTCCCAAAAGGTAGAAACAGTTGAACTCTAATATAAGTCAAGTATGTATCTGGAAATGAGGCATATTTATAAGTAATACTAGAAACCCATAATTTTATTTCCCTAATGCAGACTCCCTCTGAGATGACTGAATAATTCATGGATCTTTCATGTATTCAGCAGAAATGTAATGTGTCTACTATTATTTGTCAAGCATTATGCTAGGCTTAGGAGAATTTAAAAAATTATATTCCTCAAGAAGTTTGCTTGACTTTTTATGAGGGTGCACACAGACACAATTATTGTAGGTGCTTTTCCTGTCTCTCTTTCCTCATGTTAAATGCTCTCTGCAAGGGACTTCATCCATTCCCCTGAATTCTGCACACACATATGTGCAGTTGATGGACTATTTTTACTCAGTTTTATCTCTAAATTGCAAATTAATATATCCATTAGAAAAGAAGTAATAGGTTGGGCTTCCCTGTGGCACAATGGGTTAAGTCGCAGCACTGTGAAGCTATCCAGAGCCACTGCAGCACGAGTTTGATCCCTGACAAGGAAGCTTCCCACAAGATGCAGCAGACCTCTCCTGCCTAGCCCGCTGCTCCCCTCAGCAGTGAATTTCAGTCAATCTGCCTGTTCTGCTCCCCACTCTGTCTCTGGCGAATGCTCTCATGCCTCACACTTCTGGGCTACACCCCAGCTTGTATGCATAAATAAATAAATAAATCTTTTAAGAAAAAAGAAAAGAGGGGCCTCCCTGGTGGCGCAGCGGTTAAGCGCTGCGCTGTGGAGCTGCCGGCAGCAGCGATGCAAGTTCGACACCCGGCCGGGGAGAATTCCACATGGTGCGGCAGACCTCTCCTGCCTCGCCCGCTGCTCCCCTCAGCAGTGTATTTCTGATCTGCCTGTTCTGCTCCCCACTCTGTCTCTGGTGAACCCTCTCCCCGCCCCACACCTCTGGTCTGTACCCCAGCTTGTATGCATAAATAAATAAATCTTAAAAAAAATTAAAAAAAAGAAAAAAGAAAAGAATCTTTTAAGAAAAAAAAGGAACCAAAATAACTTAGCATGTCTATTCTGTAACTTCATCAAACTGTTAAATAAATGCAACAAAAAAACAACACACATAAATATTCCAAGGATTAACAGGAAAAAAATGGAAAATAAGTTGGACTTAATGAAAATAAAAAGTAAATAATAATGTATGGAATAGAGTTAAAAGCAACACATTCATATTATTGAACACTATACCAGAAAAGATGTTTTCAAAGCAGTCTTCTAAATGTCATTTTAAGAAACTAGAAAAGGAACACTAGACTAATGACATACAACACACACAATTATGTAGATAATAGAAACAAATGATTAAACATGAAAGAAATCAATGAAATATACAAGTTTGTTCTATAAAAATATCAACAAAATTGACTAAACATAAAGTAAGAAAAAGGGAAAAAAGCAAATCACCAAAATTGAAAATAAAACAGGGTGGAAGAGAGCCCAGCACTGCAGTGATTTTTTTTTTTTAATCATGAGGACTGCAGAGAATTTTACTCTGTAGTTTCTCTCCTTCCTTTCTTGCCTCCCTCCCTCCTTCCCTCCCTCCCTCCATCCCTCCCTTCTTCCTTCCTTTTTATATTATCCTTTAAACATCCTTATTTATTTTTTCACAGTAGAGGATCTCTCTCCTCAGGTGCAGTCACCAGAGTTTTCTAACCACCAAAGTGCCAACACCACCCCGCAGGGGCTCTCCTCTCCAGCCCTTCTCTACCTTCCACTTGTCCCCCCCCCACCCCCCCCACCCCGCCCCCAAACAGGGTCTCAGAAGGACTGCAGTGACTGCTGAAGGAAGACAGCCAAGGCAACCCAAAAGAGCTTTGGAGTCCTGCATCTCATGCTCCACCAGCATTGGAACCCCAGAGAGAAACTGCGCCTTGGTATACGCTTTAAAAAAGTAGGGCCTGGGGCCTCCCTGGTGGCGCAGCGGTTGAGCACTGCGATTGAGCTGCGCTGTGGAGCTGTCGGCAGCGGTGACACGAGTTCAACGCCCAGCCGGGGAGAATCCCACATGGCGCGGCAGACCTCTCCTGCCTCACCCTCTGTTCCCCTCAGCAGTGTATTTCTGATCTGCCTGTTCTGCTCTCCACTGTGTCTCTGGTGAACCCTCTCGCCGCCCCACGCCTCTGGCCTGTACCCCAGCTTGTATGTATAAATAAATAACTCTTTAAAAAAAAAAAGTAGGGCCTGTGGGCAGGAGAAGGGGTGCCATTCCTGCTCCTTGAGGGCCTGCCACTTTTGGGGGGGTGGTCCTACTTCTTCAGATTGCTACTTTTGTGACTTCTGCCACTTTTGCTGCTTAGGGGGCTTTTAGCTGCCTCCCTCCTTCATCTACTATTCTCTTTTGCCTTCCAGAACTTTGGCAAACCAATTAAAAATTTTTCAGCGCACCTTTGGTTTCTTTGCCCTCATGAGTCGGGTAACAAGAACCTCTAGAATAGACAATATATAGGTTATTCCTCTTTTCAGTTTGGAGTCTTTGTGAAGTCCCTTGGTTTTGCTTGGTATCAAGGAGACATTACTGTGAATATTGTAAACATTAAAGGGATGATAAGGAATTATTATGAATAACTTTGCATCTACAAAACACACAACATAGACAAACTCCTACGAAGCCACACATTGCCAAGAACTGACATAAGAATTATGAAAAAAAAAGAAAATAAATCAAGTAAATCATATATATTTGGTTATATACATGTACAATTTTATATATACTTACATGTACTCTTTCACACAAAAAAGGCCAGAATGGGACATCATTTGTAAATTCTATTGAATAATTAAAAATAAATAATACCAGGCCTTCATAAATTCTTCTCAGAAAATAAAAAACGGGGAGATAGCTCAACTCATACTATAAAGGTGGGGTAGGGGCGGGGGGAGAAGGCCTGTTAGTATCTGAAGTGCGTTTGATTATACGGACTAAGCTGGGGGCCTCCCTGGTGGTGCAATGGGTTAAGTGCAGCACTATGAAGCTATCCAGAGCCACTGCAGCACAAGTTCAATACCCGGCCAGGGAGATACCCACATGGTGCAGCAGACCTCTACTGTCTCACCCGCCCGCTGCTCCCCTCAGTGGTGTATTTCAGTCAATCTACCTGCTCTGCTCCCCACTCCGTCTCTGGTGAAACCTCTCATACTCCCACACCTCTGGCCTACACCCCAGTTTGTATGCATCAATAAAAAAAAAAAACAAAAAAAAAACTATCTGGACTAAACTGGATCACTTGATTTAACTAATAAATGTGTAACACTAGCACACAATAAGGGTCTATCAAATATACCTGAATGAAAGGCACCTTCTCTCCAAGTTCACTCTTTCACATTGCACTTGATACATTAATAAAAATGAGGTTTTTCCCTTATTATTTATGTATTCAGTTATTCCTATAAACACAGGGAAGCGCACTGCAGGGTACAAGAACCTTAGTGTCACACCAGAAAGAGCACAGCAATACAGAAGGGGAGGAAAATCTGCCTTCATTGTTCTCATGTCTCAGACACTGGGGTTTGCCCTGAGGTCTTACCTGAAGCTTCTCCATAACTGACACTTGCAACCGATGCTCCAGATCTGCGATGAGAACTTCTATTAACTGTTTCTGCTGAACGAGCTCACTCTCATCCTCTGCCAATCCACGGAGAATGACTCCTTCCTCATTATTCAGTTTTTTCAGCTCCTTCTGCTCCGCAGAGTCCAGGAGACCTCTCAGTTTTGCAAACTCTGCCTGGACACCTTCTCTCTCACTTTGTATTTGACGCTTAGGAATGAGAAAAGGAGAGAGGTGGTACTCAACACATCAGGCAGAGACTAGGAGCCAGAGCTAGAACTGCTGTAATAGGAAAGTTTTCCCAACAAAGTGATGGGAGCAAGAGAACAATTCTTAGAGAAGTTCTTCACCTATTATATCCCCTCTATTATATTCCAAGATAATGACTTCATGTCTGCAGCACTGAGTCCAACCCTGAGCCAAAACAGAGCAAATGGATATGTCTCCATGTTCACACAGCTGTCCCCGATGATACTGACCGCACCCCTCACCTTCTGCCAAAGTGGAACACTGACCACAGAACCATGCATCATGACCTAACAGCTTCCCCTAGAAGAGTCAAAGGCTCAAACACATGATGGGAATGGAACAGAGAAGCCACTGGCCATCCTGGCCAGTGTCCCTCCATACGAAACTTTGCTCTGAAGATCCATTCATCCGTGATATGTTCACTTTTAAATCCCCACCTCCATGAGGAAAATGATAAAAAAAAAAAAGGATAAGCAAATGACTGTGATATGTTAATAATCAAATAACAGAAAGGAAGGGGGCTCCTTGTTACCACCCAAGTTCTACCAGGTTTCTGTCTAAATCTCTCAGAAAGAAATCCAAAAGGTCACATGCACACATTTGTTTATTGCAGCACTATTTACAATACCGAAAACATGGAAACAACCCAGAAGCCCCCAAATTGATGACTGGATCAAGAATATGTGATATTCAGATATATGTGTATATATATATATATATATATATATATATATATATATATATATATATATATATATATATACATATACACACACAATGGACTATTCAGGATTCAAAGATGATAAACAAACGCAATTCACAGCAACATGGATGGAGCTAGAAGGGATCATGCTCAGTGAAATAAGCAGAAGGAAAAAGAAAAGTATCGAATGGTATCACTTACAGGAGGAATATGAGAAAGCCAAATGAGAAATCAGGAGAAAATAGCACACAAAGCATAAACAAAAGCAAAACTAGCAGGCAACCATAAATAAGAGACATTCTACAGAGGGAGGGGGAGGAAGAGAGACCAAAATAGGGGAGAACAGTGCACAAGGGACAATGTTGATGAATCATGATGAATTGGTGGTGGAAACCTACGGGGGATACACAATAATGTAAAGGATAGAAATTAAATTAAAATTAATAAATAAATCCCTCAGAAAGAGCCGCCTCCTACCTTCCAGTGAGTTCTTCTTTTTTTGACTTCAGCTTCCAATTTTCCAGCCTTCTGCAGATTGCCCCTCATCTGCTGCAGGGCTCCCTGAAGCTTCTCCTGTGAGAGGGAAATCAAGCCAGAGTCACATTATGGGCTTTCTCAGCATCTGAATTGAGGGAGTGGAGGAAGTAAGCAGATTGATCTCCAAATATAAAAGAGTTACAGAAACTGAAAGTAACAATGAGAATCTGTAACTCAGAAGAAAATCTGAGGTATGACTGTATTAAGACTCAGAAGTCTGAGAGAAGTCACCATCCCTTCCCCAAGAGAAGACGGATTCTATTTGTCCTAGAGGAAAAATTTTATCCTGTAGCAAAGAAACATCTCAATCTACCCAGTCCCTCAATTATCCTTCATGTACAAAGGAAAATAATGGATTTTCATGGGCACTAACCCCCTTGACCCCCATTTAGCACATAGTCCAAAAACATCTACTTTTGACTCTTTTGTCTTTTGTCATCATGTTAGAACACAAAAAAATGTACTCCAGAGCTTGGAAGTTGAACCTAGTGTTTCTCTTCTCCCAGAAAGTTTAGATAGGCTTTACTGAGATGGAAAAATTCAATTTGTGTCCCCTTATTAGGTAGAACAAAAGTAAATCAAATTTTTGTAAGGTGCAGGAGGATTAGTTTTATTTAAAGATGTTACCTTGACTAACTGACATCTAGAAAGAAATGATTTTTTTAAAAAAAATTATTTATTTATTTATTTATTTATGCATAGAAGAACTGGGGTACAGGCCAGAGGTGAAGCGGGTGAGAGGATTCACCAGAGAAAGAGTGGTGGGTAAAAAGGTAGATCCACTGAAATATACTGCTGAGGGGAGCAGTGGGGTGACAGGAGAGGCCTGCTGTGCTATGTGTGGCTTAGCTCCCCAGACAGGGATCGAACTCAGGTCATTGAGTGACAGGGCTGAGACTTAACCCCTATACTCCCAGGGAGGCCCCTAGAAATAAACTTTTTATGGGAAAAGCCTATCTATGGCAAGGCAAATATCTAACAGCAAGGTTCCATCATATGCAATCATCCCCTCCTGGTCCTGGGAGACCGCCTCTGCCCTCCGTGTCACCCCAGTCTCCCATTCCATCCTTAACAAAGACTATAAGCACTGGGTCTGTCCCATTTTACTCAGTATTTAGTCATGTAAATTCTCCATGTGTATGTTATAAAATGTGGTCTTTTTCTCTTTCCAAGCTGTCTGATGTTAATCTCCTAGCTCATATACCCCTAGAATTTAGAGGGCTGGGGGAATTTTCCCCTGTATCAACACAATAGGAAGAAAAGAGATCACAGACCTCTGAGCTATGGTGACAAGGCAATTAAGTAGAGATTTCCCATAAAATACTATATTCTGCTGTTTTAACTGCACTCTGTTCTCCTACCTTGTACTCCTGGGCAACCTCCTCAATGAGGAATGTCTGGTGACCACGGTGTTCCTGAGACCGCTCACATAGCCAGCAAATGACCTTCCCGTCCTGCTTACAGAAGAGCAGGAGTTTCTCTCCGTGGCGCACACAGAGCTCTTTCTTCCGCTCCTCCTCTGGGCTCATATTGACTCCTCTGAGCTGCTCTGCTATGTTGGCCAGATGCCGATTAGGACGCAGGTGCCCAGGCTCGTAACTGGTTCTGCACACAGGGCAGCTGCTCTCTTCTTGGTTTGCCATGGACTCCTTGTTTGCAGTGATGCAGGCTTGGCAGAAGCTGTGGCCGCAGTCCAGGCTCAGGGGTTCTTTTAAGAGATCCAGGCAGATGGGGCAGGTCACCTCCTCCCGGATGTTCTTTACAACTCTAGATGCCATAGCTGTTGCTCCCCTGCTCCTTGTTGTTCTGGCTTGAGTCTCTTACAGATCTCTGTATATTTGAGGTTACAGGGGAACAAATGGGAAAAGTAAGAATGAAATTCTAAATGTATAGAAATCAAGACAAGGCTAAATCAAAATATTTAAGAAAAAAAAAAAGGGAAAGAAACAAGGAAGTCCAGGGGCTTGTTCCTTATGTCGGTGAGGAAAGAATTCATCATGAAGACCAGAGTTAGGCGGAGAAGGAAATTTGTTGTCAGATAAGGAGGACAGGAAAGCTCTCTAAACAGAGCAGGGCCCCAACTGGGTAGCTGCTAAGGGACAAGAAGCATGGATTTATGTATTTTATATGAAATAAGTGGGATTAGTACTGTGGGTTGTGTCTTTATTCTCAAATTGGCTGAATTCCACGACACATCATTGTCTAGGTGAGGTCCGGCTATCTGCGGAGCCCGGGAGACAGCAGTCCTTGCTGGGAATCTGAATAGCTGGTTTTATGGAATGTGCAGATGGCATTAACCTTGACCCACAAAGACGTTGCTTTATGGTGTTGTGTCATTATTAAAGTTAAAAACTAGGCCCCTACTCCTTGTCCAACTGGCAAATTTGGAAGGCTTGAATGGGTAAGGGAGTGGATGGGGCTGCCTAGGAAACTGGGCTGTTAAGCTAATGATCCAGATCCTGAGTCAGGACACACCCAAGACTAGTCACCCCACCAATCAACGTGCCTGGGGCAGAAATAGAGCCCCAGGACCCTCTCTGGGCAGATGGGCCCACCCACCTGGCCCCCTGTTCCTCTCAGCTGTGTATTTCAGGAATTCTCCTTTTCTGTTTCTATGGTCTCTGGTGAATTTTTAGCCCCCAGACTCTGGCCTACACCCCAATTCTTCCCTGGAACATGTGGGTCAGCCCATATAAGTTCTTGTTTTCAGCATGTTTCAGAGCGCTGTCTTAAGACTGGGCCTGTGACCCTGTCTACATGCCCAACTTACTTTCTCCTTCACTTTGCATAGTAATTTCATTACCAGAGCCCTGGAACCTGGTCTTTGTTACCTGCTGCTGCTGAAAACCTAATCAGCTGGGATGCTGTAGGGTAAACAAAAGAGTCATCAGGTTTTCCACCCCTCCCATCAATGAGAGACCTCTGCAGACCTACACACATGCCTGAGGGTGGGCACCTGGAGGAGGTGTGGGCCTGCGTGAGTGAGAGACTGGGCTTATAGGCAGCCCAGCAGAGAAGAGGGTGTGGAGCAGAAGACCGGTCAGGGTGCAGCAGAGACCACGAAAGAGGGCCAGAGAGCCCGGACAGAGTGAAGATTCCCTGCCAGCCTCCTTCCCCCCTCCACCAACCTGCAGCCCCCCAGCCTGCCCTGTACCTGGTTGCCTCTTGTAGGGTAACTGAAAGAGGCATCAGGATTTTTTGCCCTACTGCCATTAGATTTAATGATGGACACATGCGGTCCCGCACGTGCGCCTCGTGGCGACGCTGGAGTGTGATGTGTGGGTGCCTAAGTGGGTGCATCTGGGCCTGGAAGTGAGCCTGACAGGGCAGCATGACAGAGGAAGCAGAAGCAGCAATGGCAGGAGCAGCAAAGAGAACAGGGAGTGGTGGCAGAGGACCCAGAGCATGAAGATTTCCCTGGGGCTAGGAGGCCTGCCAGCCCCCTGGCTCCCCGGCCCCTCTTGCCTGCCCTGTGACTGGCTGCCTCACTGCAGAAAGATAATTAAAAGCCTGCCAAAGCCTCTGAGGGCTCCAGAACTCGTCCTTACCCATCTGCCTGAATCATAGGCAAACTTCCTGGTGCCAGGCTGGCACTATATAGTTAGTGCACAACCCATGTGTGCCTTGAGATTCCCCCAACTTCTATATTCTAAAAGTGTCATCTGTACACACAAAGGCAAAGCAAAATTTAGTGCAATATAACTTTAATAGAATTGGTGTGCATAGAGCAAGAAAAGAAAAAGGATATTTTCTCCAATAAATCAAACAAAATTATCCATCCACCAGTGGGCAAATTCCCAGTCATACAGGGTTGACTTGAAGAGGGGCCACTGTCTGAAGTGGGGCCATTTGTGGCAAAATCTTGCCACAAGTCTAAAGCACCTTCTGGTGGGGAACCACAGAAAAGCTGATATGAAGCAGGTCCCTCCCAGGAAGTAGGGCTGGGGGTGAGGCAGTGAAACAAGACAGGTCTCTCTTCCCGCTCCCCCTCAGATAAGCATTCCTATCTGCTGCATTTACCAGGCTTTTTTGCAAGATTTACCAAGCCTTCTTGTAGTTGAGAAAAAAAAAAAGGATATCCCTAAGAGGGTATTAAGGAAGTTAAACAGAGGTGTTACAAAGCAATCGGGAGCCCACCCAGAAACCCATATGCCTTCATGGAAATGACATGCTGACACTTCCTATCACCTCTTTGCAGACCCTTACCCATCTCCCCTCCTTTTTTTACTCTGTTGTATAAATATCCCTGCCCTCTGCCCAAGAGCAGGGTGGGGGTCTTTCAGACAGGAGTCTGCTGCCCTCCTCAGCTTGTTGACAGGTTAAACAACTTTCTTTCTAAAACTGTTTCCTTTTATTGGCTGAGGGGCACTGAGGCTGGCATTCTGTACCTCTGATTCTGCCTGCTAAGGGCTGCAGATTCCACAGGAAGTACAGGGGCTCCCCTAATCTAACTGCCGTCTCTCAGGGACTTGGGATTGTGTTATACTACCTTTTCTGACATATTTTATATAATTAACACCATCAAGTAAATCATTTTGTAAGTCAAAAGTAAAGATGTCCTTAAACAAATTCTTCCTACTTACTCTTGATCTGTCAGCTGAACTCTGTGTCTGCATGAGCGATATTGACGGAGGACAAGAGTATAAAATTTGGGAAGGAGGCATCACAAGACCAGAAACTAGAGGTGGGGGGTAGAAATGATTAACATAGTTGTTTAATTATAGAAAAGCATCATCCAGAAGTGGGAATATGGAGATTGAGGGCCATTATAAAGCGTCATTGGTCCTTTCAAATCTACCTAGTCAAGCCAAATATGGAAAAAAATCCTTAGGTGCTAACCCTAGAAATAATTAATTTAAAACAGTGAACAATTCCACAAAAAAATGAAGGCCTCCCAAAGAGACTGTGACCCCACAGTGGAAGCTCTGCACTGGGGAGAGGCAGCAGCCCTCAGGCCTGCCGGTGCCCACGCAGGAGCTTCTCTTCACCAACCTTCTTCCCTTGCAGAGCAGCAAGGCAGCTCTGCTCCCAAGGCTGAGGGCTCTGGCTGTGCAGGCCTCTCTTAGCAAAACTGTCCCTTTCAAGGGCAGCTCTTCCTGTCACTTGTGTCTGTTACAGAGGTGGAGGTTAAGAATAGAAAAGTTGGAAAAGAGGCACCCAAGACCAGAAACCTGGCTCACACAAGGCCAGGAGCTGGAGGGGTAGAGGTGATTAACATAGTCGTTAAACCAGCTATAGAAATGAAAACTCCTTAGGTGCTCACCTCTACAGAAAGTACCACAAGTCAAAGACCAGAGATGGGGATATGGAGATGGGGGGCCACAGTAAAAAATCACTGGTCCTTACAAATCAACCCAGTCACAACCCAGAGTAATTAGTTAATAAAAATTAACAACTCCACAAATGAATTAGCCCTCCCAAAGAGAAGACTAATGTCAGCAATTTCTGCACTGGCAGGGGGCAGTGGTCCTCCAGCCCACCTGTGACCAAGCAGGAGCTTCTCTTCACTGATCTCCCTTTGCAAAGCAGCAGAGGCAGCTCTCCCCTAAAGGCTGCTGCCTGGAACCATGCAAGACTCTCTTTTAGCAAACCTGTCCCTCTCAGGGGCAGCCCTTTCTGGCAGCTTGTGTCGAAGCAAGTGTACTTTATTCTTCTCTCCCTTTTATAATAAATCTGCCTTTTTGGATATAACTAATACCTCTGCCTCGTGGAGAAACTCGCCGGTGCCACTGAAAGGGGAGCTCTGGTGAAACTTTTCCCAGACCCCGCTCTCCAAACCCAACATCTCCAAAACCAACTTCACAAGTGTCCTTTACTTCCCTTTTTCTAATAAACCTTCCCTTTTGGATATGACTAAATGTCTTTGTCTCGTGGGGAAACTCGCTGCATGCTGCTGAAAGGGGAGCTCTGGTAAAGCTTTTCTCAGGTTTAATCCAAGGATTGTACTCTCTTAACCACACATCTCATTAAAATGACATTAGATATAAGTAAGGAGTAAAATGAACAACATTAGTGATCTTTAAGGAATCGTTACAGGGCAGGGAGAATGGGACCCCAGAACCCCCAAACCTGCTTGCTCTAACCAGGTTCTGCCATCTACCACATCAAGACAAAACACATAAGACCTTTAATACAACTAGCGTGCAAAACAGAAAAGACAAAGAATAAAGTTTCCAAATCAAGCACCCAAAGTTACCCATCCCCTCATAGGTAAAAATCCAGACAAATGGGATTGACCCAAAGCAAGGCCCAAAAGCCTGTCATAAGTCTAAATCACCTTCCGGCGGAGACCCACAGAAAAGGGTCAGAAACAGAAAAGTCTGGCTCAGGAAAAGAGCAAAATTAAAAACAAGATCAACGCTGGCATTGTTGACCTCCCCACGGGTCTCTCACCCACATGTTTCAACCAGTCCAGGACCAAGAAGCCAGCGCAGCTTCTTCACAGGTCTCTCTGCTCCATGTGCCTCCTCCAGGTCTCCTTGCTCTCCATCCTGCTTCCTTTCTTCTTCAGTCTCTTCTCCAGCTTCCTCCCCTCCATGCTCAGCTCCACCCTCCCTTAGGTGAGTCAGAGAACCTGGTACCTCCCCTTTTCCTGGCGATACCCCGTTACAGAACTACAGTAATTAACCCATGCATAAACCAGTAAACTTGCCAGCTGTCACACATCAAGATTCCCCAGAGCAGACAGGCCAAGCAGAAAATGTATAGAGTCATGAGGAAATACAACCCGGTACACTATAATATTAACCCCTTAGGATTCAAAGACTCCTCTGCCTGAATCCCTACATTCAGTGGAAAAGGGGCTTTCTGCTTTTAAAAAGTCAAAGATTCTCTCTGTCATCAAAAGTTGTAATTCGGCCTCCCCGGTGGCGCAGCGGTTAAGCGCTGTGCTGTGGAGCTGTTGGCAGCGGCGACGTGAGTTCGACGCCCGGCCGGCCGGGGAGAATCCCACATGGCGCGGCAGACCTCTCCTGCCTCGCCCGCTGCTCCCCTCAGCAGTGTATTTCTGATCTGCCTGTTCTGCTACCTGCTCTGTCTCTGGTGAGCCCTCTCGCCGCCCCGCGCCTCTGGCCTGTGCCCCAACCTGTATGTATAAATAAAAAATAAATCTTTAAAAAAAAAAAAAAGTTGTAATTCAAAATTATAGATTAGGAAGGACTTGTGGGTAGATTCAGCCTGGAGAAACGTCAGTCCCTCTGAAATAAAGTCTTTTCTCCTTCAAATGCACCTTCTTTTAAGGCTACCCCTTCCCCAGACCGCCCTTCGGTTAAGGTATCAGCAGGAACAATGCAAGCTGGGCCTTCCCCCTTGTTCAGAGCCACTTCCGCCTTCCTGTGGAAAAAATCAGACTCACCCAAATCAGTTTTTCCTCTGAATTTTTCAGACTCTTGTTTCCACAAACTATTCAACTCGCCTTCAGAGACCAAGGAACTGTGACTCCTTGGGAAAGAGTGAAGTCAGGCCAGAGACGTGTGTGGTCCGATTCACACACTGGAACAGGGACCTGACTGCCACAAAGAGGAAGAGTAGAGTGGAATGAAAGTGAAACTATAACAAGTAAAAGGGAGATACCAGGCTCCATGCTCCACCCAAGGGAGGGTAGAGCTGAACTGGGGAGGAGACTGGAAGAAGGAAGGAGGCAGAATGGAAAGCAAGAAGGAGATCTGGAGAAGCCATGTGAAGCAGAGAGAGACATGTGAAGTAACTGCACTTGCTTCTTGGTCCTGGACTGGTTGAAACAGATGTGGGTGAGAGACCCGTAGGGAGGCTAACAATGACAGCTTTTATCTTGTTTTTAATTTTGCTCTTTTCCTGCCAGACTTGTCTGGCTGTTTCTGATCCTTTTCTGTGGGTCTCCACCAAAAGGTACTTTAGATTTATGGCAGGCTTTCAGGCCTTGCTTTGGCCCAACCCCGTTTGTCTGGACTTTTACCAAGGAGGGGATGGGTAACTTTGGGTGCTTGATTAGGAAACTATATTCTTTGTCTTTTCTGTATTGCACACTAATTGTATCAAAGTTCTTTTCCATTAAAGGGCCTCCTTGGTGGTGCAGCGGTTGAGCGCTGTGCTGTGGAGCTGTCGGCAGCAGCGATGGGAGTTCAAAGCCCAGCCGGGAGAATCCCACATGGTGCGGCAGACCTCTCCTGCCTTGCCCGCTGCTCCCCTCAGCAGTGTATTTCTGATCTGCCTGTTCTGCTCCCCGCTCTGTCTCTGGTGAACCCTCTCACCGCCCCACACCTCTGGTCTGTACCCCAGCTTGTATGTATAAATAAATAAATCTTTAAAAAAAAAGTTCTTTTCCATTAAAGGTCTTATGTGTTTTGTCTTGATGAGGCAGACAGCAGAACCTATTTAGAGCAAGCAGATTTGGGGGTTCTGGGGTGCCCCTCTCCTAGTCCTGTAACAAAACTTCGGGGGATGGAAAGTAAAGAAACAATGAACCAATGAGAGGTCTCCAAGGATCCCTGAGGACACCTTGTGGTGCCTATGTCATGGGGGCCTATGGCTGCCTCCTTATCCCATCAAAATTCTAATCCCAGAGCTGTTCTAATGGCTCTTCAAGGCATCAGTCCTGTGGAGCAACAGGCTTCCCCAGGCACTGTATTTTCACTCCACACACACCTCTTCTTGTTTACAAATCAGAGATACTGTGCAGGAACTAGCTGCCCTCCTCTGGATAGTGAGGACCTACAGGAGGGTCTATGGGCTCCAGAGGGGCATGTGCTCTCCTGTCCTGTGTCCACTAACTAAGCTAGGTGAGTCTGCCTGGTTAGTGTCCTGTTAGGTCATGTGAGAAGGAATGGCAAATGAAATTTAAAATTACCCCAGATGGTCAGAGTGAAACTATTCCCTAAAAGCTGAAACTTACCCCAAAACTAGCCCTATATTATTTCTAGCTCTAGCTTAGCTATTAGTTAATTCTAATTGGGTTGTTTATTTATTTATTTTTTTGGTTGGTTGTTTTTGTTTTTCAGCCTGGCCAGTTTAAATCCAATAACTTTGTCACTTGTTCAGGACTACTTTGTTCTTTCCAAGCAATGGTGCTAATTATAAGCTGAATAAATGCTTAAACAAAAGTCCCCAGAGATATAAGACAATTAATGAGGATAATTAACTTAGTTTTGGTGTCAGAGGAGGATTTCCTGAAAATATGTTTGGCCAAATGTTTGACTGAGTTAACTGTGGTGTGTGCTGGGCAGGTAGAGGGTGAGTGAGGTGGGAGTGGGGGAGGGGGGGATAGAGGCATCTAGGAACAGGGGGAAGAGGAAGTATACTAGTAACATTAGAATGCTGAAATAAGAGGAATCATGGCACACTCAATGTAATAAAAGACAATGAGTGTGGCTCAAACCCTAAGGTGTGGTAGAAAATAAGATGTGGTGGGAAAGAGCTGTTGAGGGATGAGAGGTCATTGAAATCAACCTAAAGCATAGGATGCTGAAACATATATGTGTCAGTGTGCATGTATGTATTGATTATGAGTGTGTGTGTGTGTGTGTGTGTGTGTGTGTGTGTGGATAGAGCTGGATATGGATGGAAAATTATATATTTTAATGGAAAATAATGACTTCACTATTGCAGGGCTTGTTTCATTTCCCTATAAAGCCAAGCAAAGGCCCTGTGGGAACCACAGTGAATACATTTAAATTACATGGTTGAGGGACTCCCTGGTGGCACAGGGAGTTAAGTCTCAGCACTGTGAAGCTATACAGAACCACTGCAGCACTAGTTCGATCCCTAGCCAGGGAGCTTCCCACATGGCTCAGCAGACCTCCCCTGTCTCACCTACTCTTCCCCTCAGCAGTGCACTTCAGTAGATCCGCCTGTTCTGCTCCTCACTCTGTCTCTGGTGAATCCTCTCACTCCTCCACACCTCTGGCCTACACCTCAGCTTCCATGAATAAATAAATCTTAAAAAAAAATTACATGGTTGATTTATGCACGCAATCACTCACTAAATTACTATATAAAAATTACCTTTTAAAATATATCTGTTCCTTCGAAACCAAAAGATTCAAATATCTAGGAATAAATCTAACAAAAGACATAAAGGACTTATACAAAGAAAACTACAAAACTCTGTTGAAAGAAATAGAAGAAGACACAAGAAGATGGAAAGGCATCCCCTGCTCATGGATTGGAAGGATTAACATTATCAAAATGGCAATCCTACCAAAAGCAATTTAAAGATTCAATGCTATTCCAATAAAAATCTCAATGACATTCTTCAAAGAAATAGATC
>PVIJ01013322.1:0-12337 GCA_004024925.1 Scalopus aquaticus
GTCTCGAGATGGAAACTGCCAAAACACCAAGAATGAAAACGGACAGATAAAAGAAAAACATAAATGATAAATCAGAAAAACAACCAAATAACTTTTCTATGTTCATTGTCAAACTTCTTACTTGAAGTTATTCTGTCTCCTCAACTGGGAGCTTCACCCAGGAGGCGTCAGCCCACAGTACCCTTGTTTTGGGAAGACTGGCACTAACTGGACTAGCCCCTGCTCCCACAGGACGGAGTGCAGTGCCCTCTAATGTCCATGGGGCATGACTGCAAAGGAATGATTTCATATCATGGTAAAAGATTCAGGTTCTGAAAGTAGGGCCCCCCCCCCCATCCCACCCCTAGGAGGCTGGCCCAGGAGCACACTGCAGGTATGAACACCCAGGTCACCACTGTCTACAGTGAGGTGTCCCCAAGGTATTCCCCACATGCCCCAGGACTGTTAGGATACAGTCTCTAAAGAGAAGGGGTGTCTTCCTGGGATGAGGCAAACGTTAGTCATGGGGACATAATGAGTGCAAAGCACGGCTGAGGGCTGGGAGGAAAAACATGAAAATATGAACTGGCTATATCCTCAGTCTGGCAGGATGCCACCAAAGACCCAAGGCCAGGAAAGAGTGATCCTTAGTCTTCACAAGCTCTGCATCCCTCGGCTCTCTAGGCCACAGGGGGACAGGCGCACTGGAAGGGTTCTGCCAGCAATGTCCATGTTCCCAGAGCCTACCTCAGTGCAGGCTTCCTGTGCACTCTTGCCAAATGCCTCAAATGCAAGGTTACAATTTACATTTTGCAACCAACATTCCATTTAAGCCAAGCAATACACCATGCTGTAATTTAGTGATTTCAAATCAAAGGTAAAGTCACCAGCATTCAGAGTGCTCAGTCTCAGGGCTGCAGCAACCAGGACTGACTGATACAGGCTTCCCCTGGGGTGGAGCCAGAAAGGGAGGAATGGGGAGTGGTACTTCAGGCCTTTCACCCAGAGATGGGGCATTCCTCCAGGGGTCAGTAAACTCAGGAACCTTCCTAATATCTGGCCTTCACAGAGGAGCAATCTGGAAAAAAAAAAAAATGAAGGCCTAGAAAACCCTAAGGTTCAACAGAATCTGCTAGACACCAGGCACATCTGCCTGAATTCTAACACAGAATTCTGGAATTGAGTAGAACCCAAGTGTGCGGGCTAGAGGTTAAAGGGCACTTGGAGGTTCCTCCTATGAGCAATGACTAGAGGTCCACTTGAGAGAACTTGTTGGTGTGCCCACTGTCCCCATGCAGGGGGCCCCCACACTGGCTGCCATCATCGCGATCACACCTAGTTTTGTCCAACTCCACACTATCAAGGTCCAGGAGAGCTCCTCTCCTTTCCCTCACTCCCAGGAATCTCAGAGACTCAGGAGAATAGGTGCTCCACCTCCTGGCCACCCATCCAGGTACAAGCCAGTGGGTCACACAGGCACAGGCTTTCCACAAGTTGAGCAACACGATCTTTCAACCACAATTTGCTAGTTCATTCCCTAATCCCCTCCCCATCCAAGGCATGCCCAGCTGTGCTTCCAAATAATGGGGTAAAGGAGGCAGTGGCTTTGTGAATGTACAACCCATGGAATCCACCCTCCTCTGGCACCAGATGGGGCACAGGTGGGTCTTCCTGTAGTCTGAAAAACCTGACAAACCTTAATGGTGTCAAGCTGATTCAAGTGCTTCCCCTGGATTCAGGTATCCCAGAAATGGGCTCCGATGACAAGAAACTAGAAACTCTAAACACTACAGAATTGTGGAAGGTCTCTGAAGTGGTAGAGAAGCCTGTGTGGGGGCTCAGAATTCTGACATTCACACATACCCTATTCACTGGGATCTGAAAGCAGTGATTTGAAGACAGGATTAGGGTGGTTGCAGGACAGGGGAGGAGAGGGAAGCTGGGGCTTAACTTAAGGCCTGCACATGCTTGAGAACACAGAAACTAACTTCCACAGAGATAAAGGGGAGCCATTTAAGCCATGAAACAAAATAGATCGCTGAATAAGAGGAATGATTAGACACCAAGGGGGATTTCGCAGACACTGACATATTAGAGTTACAATAAAAAAGGTCAATGGGAAGACTGGCAGATAAAGATAAGGAAATCTTCTGTGACATTTATCTAAACATTAAAGAGATAAATGACAGGGAAAAGATAAGGAAATTAAAAAATCAAGACCATACAATAAAAAGAAAGTGCAGTACTGGCAGAAAGACAGATAAACAGACCAATAGAGTCCAAAAATAAATCTTCATGTATATGCCAAATGATTTTCGATAAGAGTGCCAAGGCCACACAATGAGCAAAGGACAATCTCTTCAATAAATTATGCTGGGAAAATTGGACATCCACATGCAAAAGAATGAAGTTCTACTTTTATTTTAAAATATTTATTTAGTAGCAGAACTGGGGTATAGGCCAGAGGTGCGGGGTAGGAGGGAGAGGATTCACCAGAGACAGAGTGGGAAGCAGAACAGGTAGATCTCCCGAAATACACTGCTGAGGGGAGCAGCAGGCAAAACAGGAAAGATCTGCTGTGCCATCTGTCGGTAAGCTCCCTGGCCAGGGATTGAACTCAGGCTGCAGTGGTGATAGTGCTGAGACTTAACCCCTAGTCCACCAAGAAGGCCCTGAAGTTCTACCTCCACCTTATACCATATACAAAAATTAACTGGTGATGGATTGAAGTAGATCTTCAAATAAGACCCAAAACCATAAACCTCATAGAAGAAAATGTAAGAGAAAAGCTTCATAATTTAGTAATGATTTCTTGGATATGACACCAAAAGCACAGGAAGCCAAAGCAAAAAGAGAAAAATGGTACCATCTCAAATTTAAGAACTATGTATATCTAGAAAACAACCAACAGTGAAAAAGGCATGGTGACGCAGGGGTTAAAGTCAGCACCATTAAGCTATCCGAAGCCAGTGAGGCATGAGTTCAATCCCTGGCCAGGGAGTTAACCCACATGGCGCAGCAAACCTCTCTTGTCTTACCTGCTGCTCCCCTTAGCAGTGTATTCAATAGATCTGCCCATTTTGCTCCCCACTCTGTCTCTTGTGAATCCTCTCACCCGCCCGCACCTCTGGCCTAGACTCCAGTTCTTGTATGCATAAATAAAAATAAACATTTATTTAAAAAAAGGCAACTGAGTGGGAGAAAAGAATTGCAAATCATGTATTTTATAAGAGGTTAACAATTTGAACACATAAAGACCTATAATTCAACAATAAACAAATAACCTAATTTAAAAATGGGCAAAGGACTTGAATACATGTTCTCCAAAGAAACAAAAATGGCCAACAGCACATGAAAATAAGTTCACGGGTCTCCCTGGTGGCACAGCGGTTAAGCGCTGCGCTGTGGAGCTGTTGGCCGTGGCAACATGAGTTCGATTTCTGGCCGGGGAACTTCCCACATGGTGCGGCAGACCTCTCCTGTCTCTCCTGCTGCTCCCTCAGCAGTGTGCTTCAGTCTGGTATTTATTCATTCAGTCAGTGTAATTATTCACCACCTGTTCTGCTCCCCACTCTGTCTCTGGTGAATCTTCTCACCCTCCCCTCTGACCTACACCCCAGCTCTTGTATGCATAAATAAGTAAATCTTTAAAAAGAAGAAATGAGAGCAGGGTCTCAAAGAGATGGTTGTATACCTGTGTTCATTGCAGCATTACTCACAACAGCCAAGCTGCTGTCAACCGATGTCCACCAATGCATGAATAAAGCAACTCAAATGTCCACCGATGAATGAATAAAGAGAGTATGGTAGATACATACAGTGGAATATTATTCAGTGTTAAAAAGGAAGGAAACTCTGTGATGTGTCAAAACCTGGACGGATTTGAAGAAAGTTCAAAATAATAGGGACCAGTTTCTGACAGAGTGATGGAGCATGTGCAAAAAGTAAGTATATTAAAAGTAAATTACAAACAAGAGAACAATGACCTTTATGAAGCCAAACTTGGCACAAGAATGTAAATGTAACTCGCCCACATGCACACTAGCTGACAGTCAGCCAGTGTGGGGGTGACGGGAACCGCATGGTGGTGTCCTCTTGATAACAACTCTGGGCATTGGCAAGGGAAGCAGGCTCTGGGGAATAAAGAGCAACAGTGACGCGTTTCAGCTCAGGAGAGATGCCTCAGGAAACTGCCATGTGTGACCCGAGCAGCACCTTGCAGGCTTCTGTGAGTGCCTGTTACTATCATTTTTGCTGTGTGCTCGTCCTCCCTGCCTCACTCACTCCATCTCCTAATCCAACCCCCTGGGAGAACTGGCCTGCACTCCCCAAATCATCCCCCACCATAGTGAAGTCCTGGTTCAGAGATTGGGGCTACCTGAGCAAACGTGCCCTGACCCAGTTGCTCACTCAGGGCTGGCCTGCCTTCAGGCGAGCGCTGCAGTACCAGCCCAGTGCGGCCCTGTCAGGTCCAAAGGAGAGTAAAGGGCAGGGAGGGGACGCCTGTGACCTTCCTGCCACCTCAGGTCACTGTCCTCTAAGTGGGTGATGGCTATGATGGCTAAGATAAGGGATCTTTGTGTTTTCATTTAACTTCTTCCTCTGAGAGAAGCAGCTAAAGTTGTGGGGCAGTTTTTGCTCTGGCCTTGTGTTCTGAAGAGGTTTGGCTCTAACAGCTCAGGCAGCCCCCCAGGGGAGTGGGTATGTTGGTCTGGCTTTGAGTATCTGCTGTGGTCTGATTTCCTGATCACAGAGTCCCACTTCTTTTAAAAGAACTACAGGGCATATTTTTATCCTCTCCACAAAATGAATTACATTTTGCCTTCTGAATTCCTTCAGTTTGTACAAGCTTTTTTGGACCTGGAGTGGACAGTGAAGAGAATTCAGGCATCTCCACAGGACAGTCGTGGCCCTGGGTCTGTCATCAGTGTGGCCATGTACGTGGAGGGACATGCAGGGGCAGGTGGATTCTATGAATCTCCGCTGCAGCTCAGGCACCGGCACACAGAGCCTGCTGCTGTATGATCTCTCACCGCTTCATGCAGGTCTTCAGCATTTGATCAAATGACTAGAGCCTTGCTTTTTAGTATCTGGCCGGATTCTTGATGTTATCAAAACTGACACTGGAGTGAACTGGGTCAGGGGTCTTTTCTTAAGGAAGTACTGAAGCTATAATCTGCACCTGGAGCCTCCAAGCATGATTTCCCCCTGAACCTTGTCTGCTACAGCTACAACCTCACAGGGCTAGGGGTGCAGGGAGGGGCTCTGTACCTGCTACCAAGGTAAACAGAGAGGAGCCAGTGATTTTGTTCGAACATTTGAAAGCATCCAAATCTTCCTGACCCACGTCAAGACTAAAAGAACCAAGACGTTTGCAAAGAACTAAGACAACTAAGGTGACTAGACCCTCTTCCCCACCACTTGCTTCAAGACAGAAGTTCCCAACCTGGTTTGGCTCTGTGCAAGTCACTACTTCTGTCAAATTGGGTCTAAAATACCTCCTTTGGTAGGCTGCTGGGCAGACAAGTATAGAAAAATGCCAGGTATTGGATTCATAGAAACTGCTTGTTATCCTTAGTGTTCATTACAAAACCACTACTAATAATCAGAATTACTGTTCCTGCACACAGGTCTCAGACTATAGTCTTCACTCCACTCAAATCCTATTTCTAGAAATGCTTCACTGCAAAGCTGCCACCCACCCCCGCGCACCTGCCTGTGGACAGCATCAGCCTAAATTACAGAACACTAAGTGAGAAAGACAGGCTGCCTACCGCTGCCCCCACCCCAGCAAGGAATCTTCTCTTGAGACTCCCCAAGGCCTGTGCATTGCCTGCTTCTGGCTCTTGCTCCTGGGTACCCCCCACCGCACCCCACACCACCCCAAAGCCTACTCACATGCTGAAATGGCCTCACAGCAAAGTGGTTGTTATAAATAATAAACACTACCCAGACCTGCACAGTTCAAAGGCCTCTTCGGTTTCCTCTTCATTCAAACTGAATTATTTAATTCTCAGGATTCTGCATATACATAAAATGTTTGTACATCAAAACTACCTGAACAGGCCTGACATTTGGCAGCTCACTGTAAAACTGAGGGTAATAGTCCAGATAAAGAGGAGCACTGGTCTCTTGTAGTTTTTTAATTATTATTATTTTTAATTAAAATGAGTAGAATCTTGATAAAACTAATGCTATAAAACTTAAAATATGGGCATAAGCCTTGCTACCAAGTGAAGCAAAATTCTGTTTTCACCCTGGGGAGAAAAACCTGCCTGGAGACAGAGAGATATTGGCCTGAAGACAGATGCTGGAAGCAGCTCTGCGCAGGGCAGTGCAGCCCTCTGGAGGCCTGCCGAGAAGGTATTGGTTTGCTCTTAATTGATGCACAGCAATGCAGTAATTTAATCTGTGCCACTAGCCCACTGGATATCGAGGACAGGGAAGACAACAGTGGTCTCTCAGATGCAGCTAGCTGTGCCAATCTTTACGTACCCTCAAATGGAAAAGAATTCCAAATAAGGACTGTAGTAAAACCTCCTCAACCAGAAGAATAGGACCTAGGGCAGCTATGCCAGGTTAGTTTTCTTTATCTGGAAAGATGTTTACAACATTGATAAAATATTGAAGCCAGTCCTTGGATTCCAACAAAGCAGACCTCAGTGCCACTTTAAATAGCATTAGATAAGAATGCGACATTCAGCAAGGGAGGAGGAGAGGATAAGGGCTCAAGAGGGGGGAAAAGGGGAGCACAAGGGACTATGGTGATGGCTCCACGGGTGAACAGGTGGTGGGTAACCTATGGGGAACACACAATAATGTAAAAGATATGAATAACAGAAGTAAATAAATAAAATATTTATTTTTTAAAAATAAAAAAATTAATAGCATTAGAGCTAGGAATCAACCTTCACATGTAAGCAGCTTTGAGCTTTTAAGACTAATTTCTGTATTAACTATTTTCAAATGTTTTTTATTCCCTTTACCTATGTAGGCTCCTAAGGATCTCAGTAACAATGCTTCAACAGCTTTTCTTTAATCAAAGGGCTTTCTAGTCCCAACAATAGAAATATCAGCTGATACCTCATTAAATTGACAACTATTATAAAATTTGCTTTTTTTACACAGCAGATATTCTGACTAAAAACTGTAAGGGTATCAAATTCTAAAAGCTTTTCTAGAAAGCCTACTTTTCTGTGGTACCTAAAGAAGACCTTGAGGCACCTACTGTTGTCAGTCTCCAGTTTTAACATGCTCCCTTTCTAGCTCTGTGATTTTGGACATGGGCGGTGTTTCAACACTGTGCGTCAGAACCTCACTAGGATATTGTGAAAATTAAAGGAATAATTATTAAACATGTGAATGTGTTATTGTTAAGCATGCTGAAGTGATAAGTACAGAGCAGTGTCTGACACATAAGTACTGACTAAACATTGGCATCTCCACTGTGAGACTGGCAGACATGTCCGGCCTGCACACACACCTATAATCATCTACAAACTAGGTAGGTATTCACAGGTTTCAAACAACTGTATTTAAATAATCTTGTAAATTCCTATTTTTGTTAATATTGAGTTTTCAGAAAATGTAAAAGACATAAATAACAATAAAAATATATACATTAAAAAAAAGAAATATTTTCTCAGTAGTTTGAAAGAGTACAGACAGAGCAGACATGGGTATGAGATGATATCTCATCAGGTTTTACCCTGCATAGCTTTTATTGAGAGGGATAGTATTCCATTGTGTTTATGTACCACATCTACTTAAATTTTCTTTCACTGTATGAAAGATTTTTAATTAGAACCAACTGTTTATTTTTGCTTTTATTTCCCTTGCCATAGAGGTCATCTCCAGAGACATCTTTATCATTGATGTTACGGAAATATATTGCCAATATTTCATTCATTACATTTTATTGTTGCAAGGATTATATTTAGATCTTTAACATTTAGGTGTGTGTGGGGGCGGGGGGGGGGGGTTAGAGACATGACCCAACTTCATTCTTTTACATGTGGCCTTCCAATTAACCCAGAACAACTCATTAACGAGGTTTTCCTCTTCCTATTTTATAGCTATAGCTGCTTTGTCAGAAATTGAGTGTATATGTATATGTGTGTATATGTGTGCATAGATAGATAGATAGATAGGTTTATTCCTGTTCCACTGCTCCATGTGTCTATTATGGCAATACCATTTTTAGTATTGTTGTTTTATAGTAGTTTAAAGTCAGGTAATTTATACCTTTATTCTCCCCTTTTCTCTCAGGATTGTTTTAGCTATTCCAAGGCCTTTTAGGTTCCATATAAATTTCAACATTTTTTATTTTTTAATTTTATTCAATTTTGTTCAATTGTTGGTATTTTGATAGATTGCATTGGATTTATGTATAGCACTAGTTAGGATAGTAACTTTGATTGTATAGATTCTCCACATTCATGAACATGGTATGTCTTTGATCTCAAGTCACGAACTCCTTTAATAACATCTTGAGTACTCACTGTGTAAGTCCTTCAACTCCTTGTTTTGTTTAATTCCAAGGTATTTGATTCTTTTAGAAATTAGTGTGACCAGAATGATTTTCTTAATTTCTTTTTATTCTTAATCATTGTGTGTGTGTGTGTGTGTGTATAATGTTATGAATTTTTATGTGTTGATTTTGTAACTTGCCATTTTGTTGTTTTGCTCTATTGTTTCTAGGAGCTTTTAGATGGAGTATTTAGTGTTTTCTATGTACAATATCATGTCATCTGCAAGTAGTGATAGTTTCACTTCTTTTCTGATTTGGATTCCCTTTATTTCCTCTTGTTGTCTGACTGCTGAAGCTAAAACCTTTGCTACAAAATTAAACAGAACTGGTGACAATGGGCATCTTTGCCTTGTTCATTATTTTAAAGTGAAAGTTTCCAGATTTTTACTATTAAATATTATATTGACTGTAGACGTCTCATATAAGTTCTTTATGATGTTGAGTAGGTTCCTTCTAGTCCCATCTGGTTTATAAGTTTTTGCCATCAATGGGTGCTGAAACTTACCAAGTGATTTCTATTGATATTATCAGATGATTTTAAACTGTACATTTCTTGGTATAATGTATTACATGGATTAATTGCATGATTAAACACATGTTTAATCATCCCTGCATCCCTGGTATAAATCCCAAATGTATCGATGTATAATCCTTGTGATAAACTATTGAATTCAATTTGCTAGTATTTTCTTTAAGATTTTGGCATCAATGTTCATCAGGGATTATTGATCTATAGTTTTACTGTGCTGTCTTTATCTGGCTTTGGTATTAAGGGAATGCTGGCATCATAAAATGTAATAGGAAGCATTTTCTCTTTTTGGATTTGTAGAAATAATTTGATTAGGGTGGGTATAAGTTCTTTAAAGGTCTGATAAAATCTGTAAAGCCATCTGATTCTGGGCTTTTGTTTTGGGAAACACTAATTTTAAAGCTGCTCAAAATCCATGTTTGTGAATGGTTTGTTCAGCTATTCTGTTCTTTCCTGATTCAGTCCTGGTAGACCATATTGTTTTAGAATATATCTTTTTCTTCAAAGCTATCAAATTTATTTACAAACAATTGTTGATAGCAATCTCTTGATTCCTTGTATTTCCATGCAATCTGTGTAACGTTTTTATTTCTGCTTCAATTTATTAATATTTCCCCTCTTTATTAGCCAAGCTAGAGGTTTATTCATTTTGTTTATTTTCATTAAGAATCAACTACCCCTGGTGGTTCAGGGGTTAAAGTCTCAGCACTTATCAAGTTATCACCAGCCACTGAGGCAAGAATTCAATGCCCAGCCTGGGAGCTAACCTACATGGTACAGCAGATCTCGCCTGTCTCGCCCACTGCTACCCTCAGCAGTGCATTTCAGTCAATCCGCCTGTTCTTCTCCCCACTCTTTCTCTGGTGAATCCTCTCACCCCACACACCTTTGGCCTGCACCTAGTTCTTGTATGAATGAATGAATGAATAAAAGAAAACAAAAAAAAGAATCAACTACTGGTTTCACTAATCTTTCGTATAGTCATTTTGATCTCTATTACATTTATTTCTGTTAATTTTTATTATTTCCCTCCTCCTACTAACTATAAGTGCTTTGTTTGATTCCCTTCCTCAAGTTGTTGTAGGTATAATATTAGGTTGTTTATTTGGGATTTTTCTTACTTCTCAATGTGAGCCAGTATTGCAATTATCTTTCCTCTTAAGACCATTTTTGCTGCATTCTATAAATTCTAGCAGCTTGTATCCTCATTTTTATTAGTCTCAAGATTTATTTTTATTTTAATTTCTTCTTTTATCTAGTAGCTAATAGGCAGTATACAGTTTAGCCTCCATATATTCATTCCTAGTCTTTCCTATTTTTTCTTTTTCTAGTTTATTTCCAGTTTTATGGCATTGTGGTCAGAAAGAATATGTGCTATAATTTCATTCTTTGTAGTCTAATTAATATTTGACTTGTGTCCCAATGTATGGATGATCTAGTCTTGAAATTTTATGTGCACCTGAAAAAAATGTATGCAATGGTTAGTAGGTGGAGTGTTTTGTAGATATTTGTTAAGCCTCTTTGGTCTAGCTCCTTATTTAAGGCTGTTGTTTATTTATTCTCTGTTTTGTTGATCTATTAATAGTTGGAAGTAGAGTATTAGAATCCCCTAGTATTATTTTGTTGTTCTCAATATCTTTAGTTGTGTTACTATATGTCTCATGTATCTTTTGTATCCTTTGGCACATACATATTTATGACTCATTTCTTTTGTATTGGGCTCTTAATCATAATGTAACACCATCTCTATCTCTTATTACCTTTTTTATATGGACGTTCATTTTATTTGTTGTAAGAATAGGTGTTTCTGACTTTTTATAATTGCTATTTGCTTGTAGGATTGAATTCCATGCTTTAACTCTAAGTCTATGCTTGTCTTTGTTGGTAAAATGAGTTTTCTTTAAACTATTGAAGTCTGGACTTTGTTTTGAAAACTAGTCACTCTATAATTTTTACCTGGTTAATTCAGGCCATTTTTATTTTTGATTTTTTTTTATGTTTTCCTTAGGATTCCTTTCCATTGTCTTATATGCTACCGCTATTGAGTTTTCCTTGAAGGTTCTGCTGAGGTTAGTATGAGTAGTATGGTTAGATGATCGGCCCCAAACTCATTTGGAAGCATCACTGTTACTCCTCCTCCTTCCTATTATATGACTCAGGTGACTGTAACCTCTACATTTGTTGTTTAGAATATCACAGCCTAAGGCTATAAGGAATAATCTCGTCCATAAGAAGACACAGGTGATCTCACTTGGCTCGTCCTGCCTTTGAGTTCCAGCTGTTCTCTATTGAGAATCACAGGCTCAGGACAGTTATCCTCACTCTGCATCACTGCTCCTATAGTTCTCCAATAATGCACCCTCTGTCCTACACACCAACTCTGTGCACCTCCTTATCCAGCAAAATGCTGAGTCTCCAAAGTTCCCAATGTGGCATTCACATCTGGGTCAACAGCTACAGAGGGACTCATATGGTAGCCACCCCTCCCTTCCATGAGTTGTGCTCCTCTGGTATCACTACAAATGCAGTTCAATTAAAGTTTTTCTTAACCTGTCCCACCAGCCTGTCACTCCTACTGAATGCTATAGTCATCTGTTAATCTTTCAGGGGTTATTAACTTTGTTCTGTTGCAACTTAGTTGTGACTAAATGAAGGAGACAAGTCTAGCATCTTCAATGTGCTTCCAGCTTGACAAACTTCCCCATTATGAGTATTTTATATAAAACAATGTATGAGCTCCAGGAGCTTAGGTTTCCCCACAAGCTCCAGTATGTTTTGCTAACAGAACAAAGAATGTGCAAGCCACATGGGATTCATGCTGGATAAACAGTCATACATCACTCAGCCTTCTCAAAATCTACAAAGTCTGACACTGTCCAAAAGAGGGGGGAACATCAAGACATTTAAAAGAAAGCATCTGAAATCAAATCATATTTTAATAGCAATATTCATCGACAAAAAGGGAATAAAAGTGACTCAGTTACCCTGATTAAACTCAACATAGTGCTATGGGCTTGTCCTTAATAGTCTTCTAAAAAATCCAAAAATCTCGGGCCTCCCTGGTGGTGCAGCGGTTGAGCGCTGCACTGTGGAGCTGTCAGCAGCATGCGATGCGAGTCTGATGCCCAGCTGGGGAGAATCCCACATGGTGCCACAGACCTCTCCTGCCTCGCCTGCTGCTCCCCTCAGCAGTGTATTTCTGATCTGCCTGTTCTGCTCCCCACTCTGTCTCTGGTGAACCCTCTCGCCGCCCCCTGCCTCTGGCCTGTAGCCCAGCTTGTATGTATAAATAAATAAAT